>NW_008991823.1:15414-30876 GCF_000313855.2 Musa acuminata subsp. malaccensis | reverse complement strand
TATATATATATATATATATATATATATATATATATATATATATATATATGCATTTATGCAATAGTTATAAAGTGATATACGCCAAAATATAATAAGCAAAAAGATTATGTATCAAGTTACACGTGCCATCACTCACGTGATTGGTTTGCTGGGCACCTATGACTAGCAGTATCATATCCATGTTCGCCCTTTCTTCAGGAGTCTTTGGGGACATGCTCTTAGAAAGCGATATCCCACGTCTTATCGGCATGAGACCTCTTTTGAAAATTTTCATGCTAAACCTTTTGACAATGGTGTCTATATATCTGGATTGGGACAAGCCAAGTATCCTTTTGGATCCATCTCTATAGATATGAATCCCTAAGATATATGATGCTTCCCCCAAGTCCTTCATAGTGAAGTGTCTAGATAACCAAGACTTACTATGGATAGCATTCCTACATCATTCTCAATAATCATGATGTCATCCATATATAACACCAAGAAGATGATAGCGCTCCCACTTACATTCATGTACACACAAGGCTCATCTTCGTTCATAACGAAGTCATAAGATATGATTGCCTCATCAAATCTTATGTTCCAACTTCGGGAAGCTTACTTTAGTCCATAAGTGAACTTAAGCAACCTACACACCTTATCTGTGTAATCCTTGGACATGAATCCCTCAAGCTATATCATATTCACCTCCTTGAGGTTGTCATTGAGGAACACAGTTTTCACGTACATTTATCAGATATCATAATCATAGTGTGCTGTAATAGCCAATAGTATTCAGACGAATTTTAGCATGGCTATGGGTGAGAAGGTTTCGTCATAGTCAACACCTTGCCTTTGACGATATCTCTTAGCCACTAGCCTTACTTTAGAGGTCTCTACTTTTCCATCTACTTTGATCTTCTTCTTGAAGATCCACTTGCAACCGTTGGGTATAATACCCTTGGGTGTATCAACTAGGTTCCAAACTTTGTTAGAGTATATGAAATCTATCTCAGAATTCATGACTTCTTACCACTTCTCGGAGTCTATACTCGTAATAGCCTCTTTGTAAGTCTGAGGATCAATATCCTCGACATCCTCTCATCTAATATATCCCACATATCTTTCAGGAGGATAGGATACTCTATCGGACCTATATAAAGTCGAAACTTGTGTGCTAGGTACCTGAACAGACTCAGGCTGTAGAGTGGTGCTTGAGCTAGGTTCTCCAACCTCGCTCAACTCTATCACACTCCTTTTGTCTCTACCAAGAATGTGTTCATTCTCGAGGAACACTGCTCTCTTTGCTACAAAGACCTTTTGGTCCTCGAGATGATAGAAATAATGCTCACAAGTTCCTTTGGTGTATCTCACGAACTTGCACTACTTCGTCCTCGATTCTAACTTATCGGGGTTGTGTCTTTTAATGTGGGTTGGGCAATCCTAAATCTTAACAATCTTAAGATCGAGCTTCTTCCCTTTTTATATCTCATATAGTGTAGACACTACCTATAGGAAAATCTAGGGGCGACATCACATGCGTAATAGAAGAACAGAAAACAAAAGATCCCTAAATTTTTTAAAAATTATGTTTGTTATCGTGCGAAAGAGGTCAAGCGTCTTCCTCTCTAGTAGTGATCCACACAACAAGGCTGTGATGATGCTCTTCAAATCTTTAGGCCTGCTATCTGAGGAGGAGAAGGGGAGAGGAGAATAGGAGATGGCAACCAAAAACCTTTGGCGTATGGGTGTTTGGTTTCCTCCTATTTATAGAGGCTCATTGTCAACTTAACCCTAATGGATCCTGCCCTATTGGGTATTGGATCACCATCCAACTACCTAAGCCTTTTAGATTAGTGAATCTCTATCCAATAATCTCTCATTGGATCTCATTCATAAGATCTAATAATTCAGGGACTTATTAGATATCCAATAAGATAGGGGGTCCGGTGGATATCTTATATCTAAACCTCTACTTGTCGCAACGCCTACCATTTGTGTGTGACCGTCTAGGCCCAATATTGAGTTAGTCATGAGTTATACCTGTTAGAACTTCTTCTGACTCAGTGAATTATTATCTCCATAATAATTCACTCGACTCATTGACTACGGACGTACTATGCCACTACGTCGTAGTCCCTAGACGATACAGAAGAATCCAATCCTTTGGACCTATCTATCCTCAGTTACCGTGTATCTATAGTCCCTTATCCATCTAATACCCCAAAGATCATATACCAGGTATAGTTCTGTCAGACCCATATAGTTTCTATTCGAGTATACTCTAATCGGATTCTCCTTGAGAACTCATTCTCTCTCAATCCGAATGACCCTGGCCAGAGATTTGTCTGAGCAAAAACACATGAGATATTTCTCTCATGACACCAAGAGTAGATGATCATCTATCGACGCTCAATAGCCATCGTAAGGTTGGCTACCACTCCCGATGATCGATTGTGCTAGATCTGGAACCTCTAGATATATAAGTCTAGTATTAAAGAGTGGAATACTCATACAGGACATCCTTGGTGTCTCAAGTCTAAGGACCAAATATACCATTGGAACGACGGAATCATTGTCTAATAATAAGGCATCATCAACCATCCAGCATTCCGTGAGCGAATCAATCAGTGAACTCATTCTCCAATAAGCACCTACACTTTATCGCTAGTATCCCCACATGAGAAGCTATAAGACCAGCTGCATCCATTATATGGACGGGTATATAACACACCAGTCTGTCCAGTTATCTTGATGTCTCTCTCGAGTAACCTATGATTGAGATTATTTAGGATCTATGTTTAAAGGTGAATCGGTCTCATTATCATGATCTTATCACGATCTGATTCCTATTGCACAGATCCATGGACATCACAATATATTCATACAATAACAATATAAAGTGATAAAATAGCAAATAATAATAATAAGCAAAAAGACAGCATGTCAAGTCACATGTGTCATCACTCATGTGATTGGCTTACAGGACACTTATAATTAGCAATCTCCCACTTTACCTAAAGCCAATCACCTCTGTGTCTGATCACCATCATCGTGCAAAAGTTGGTGCGCAAAAACCTGCAAAACAAAAAAACTACGCATAAGAGAATTACCTAGGGAGATCGTATATCCCTAAAAACCTGCAGATCTTTGGGAGAGGATGAAGAAGGTCAATTGTCCTCCTCTCTATCGGTGATTCACACGGTAGGGGCTACGAAGATACTCCTCAAATCGCTAACCAAAACTCTTCTTCACACACACCACACAATCAAGAAGGGGCTGCCCCTTCTTGTTTTCCACGCGCCCCAAATAGTGGCTGCAGTATAAAGAGGAGAGGGAGAGAGGAGAATAGAGGGAGGTAGTCAAAAGAATCTCTAGCCTATGGGCCTTTGGTTCCCTCTTATTTATAAAGACCCCTTGTCAATTTAACCCTATTGAATCCTACCAAATTAGGTACTGGATCTCTATCCAACTACCCAAGCCTCTTAGATTAGTGAGTTTCTACCCAATAATATCTTATTAGCTCTTATTGGATCTCATCTATAGAATCTAATAATTCATGGGCTAATTGAATATCCAATAAGATAGAATTCCAACATATATCTCATATCCGAACCTCTACTCGACACAATGCCTACCATATGTGTGTGACTCTCTAGGCTCAATATCGAGTTGGCCATGAGTCATATCTATCAGAACTCCTTTCGACTCAATGAATTATTATTCCAATAATAATTCATTGGACTCATCGACTATGGACATATTAGGCCACTATGTTGTAGTCCCCAGATGATACAGGGGAATCCAATTCTTTGGACCTATCTATCCTCAGTTACCATGTATTTATAGTCCCTCATCCATCTAATATCTCAAAGACCGTATACTGGGCATAGTGCTATCAGGCCTATATAGTTTCTACATGAGTCTCACTTTAATCGGATTCTCCTAGAGAACTCTTTCTCTCTCAATCTGAATGACCATAGCTAAGGATTTATTTGAGCAAGAACACATGAGATATTCATTTTATAACATCGAGAGCGGATGATTGTCTATCAACACTTAATAGCCTTCGTAAGGTTGACTACCACTCCCGATGACTAGCTATGCTAGGTTTGGAATCTCCAGACCTATAAGTCTAAGGACCAGATACAACACTAGGATGACGGAATCACCGTTTGACAATAAGCCATCGTCAACCATCTAACATTTCGTGAGCGGGTCAATCAGTGAACTCATTTTCCAATAAGTACCTGCATTGTATCCTTAGTGTCCCCACACAAGCAACTATGAGACCAACTGCATCCATCATATGGACATATATACAACACACTAGTCTGTCCGGTTATCTCGATATCCCTCTCGAGTAACTTATGATTAGAATTATTTAGAATCTATGTTTAAAGACGAATCGATCTCATTATCGTGATATAATCACGATCAAATTCCCATCGCACAGATCCATGGATATCACAATATATTCATGCAACAAATAATATAAAATGATAAAATACTAAATAATAATAATAAGAAAAAAGACTGTGTGTTAAGTCACACGTGTCATTACTCATATGATTGGCTTGTAGGGCACCTATGACTAGCAAAGTGGTACTGGACGATATCAAACGATGAAGTAGTATCGAGTGGTGTTTGCATTGTAAGTATAAAACTATCATTATGCTACTGTAATGTGAAAAACCTTCATATTAGAATCTAAATCAAATAACGATAGATTAAGATTAGACTTGAATGCCTTTAGATGTCATGATCAATCGAATATCTTTATCATATCAAGTAATGCATCGTAGTCTATAGGAAGTAATAGCAGCATTAATCTACAAAAGTTAGACTTACATTCCTATCTTTCACAAGACTATACTTAGTGATGGAGTAAATAATATTGGATAAAGAAAATAGATCTATAATATCTATATATATATTATCCTAGGAGGTCCTATCTATATAAACGAGAGTAAAGGAACTAGAATAGTAATTTAGGATAGTTCTTTTCATCAAGTTCGTCTCGTGATGAATTCTATTATAAGTGAACTTTCTTCCTATTGATCGATAATCCTACTTAGAATCTACTCAGAATTTTAATATATTTTATTCAATTAATAGGGACACATAATCTAATATTCTTCCACTTAGCTCATTAGTATGATATAAAAAAAGAGTAAAAAATTATATAATACAATAGAAGTTTATTTACAAATAATTTTACATAATTAAATTTTATTTTTTAAAAAAATATTTTACACATGCACATGAATTTTATAAAATAGGCTAGCAAGTCTAATAAAATACTATAATACCAAATTAAATTTGACTATCAATACGAGTATAGAGGTTATATATTATCAATATTATACTCTTTTTTGTGTACCATAATACTGTTAGTTTTTCATAATATAGTCCAAATAACCCATATAATTTATTTTGCCAAGACAATTATATCATCACATTCAAATATAATATATCATAATATAATTATAATGATGATCATATCATACATATACATGAATATATATATGATGGCAAAAATAAATAATTTTAATGTCAATAATAATATCCACTCATATACACATTATCATATCTTTTATGAGTTATCCACAAAGGCAATATAAAAGCATATTCTTTTAATACTTTAGGTTATAATGCCTTAATAAATGAATAATAATCGGAACTCAAGTTTTTAATTGATATTAGTTAATTTTGAACTTTTTCTCTAACCACAAGTACTTTATATTAACATGTTTAGAATTACTATAACATGTGTCTTTTTTAGATTAAAAATAATATAATATATCATAAAATATCTTCATCGATATAACAATTAAGTCTAATCATATTAAGTCCTAAGATTAAATTTCAAAGTCATAAAGCTTGATTACTAGCCTAAAAGTATGTCAGAAATCAACTTCTACTATTGATAATGCAATAATAATATTATATATTTTTCTTTATAAATTACATCTCTAACTAATATAAATTACAAAGTGGACTTCCTGCTTTTAAGATAATTTACATAATCAACACTTGAAAATATGTTATTTCATGCTAATTTAACCTCTTATATATAAGTATATAATCCTTTATCCTTCATAGATATCTTATTACTTTATTTATAATTTTTAATATTTTATTCCTTGATAACTCTAAATCTATCCAATATTTGAATTATAAAATTGATATCTAGTTAGTATAAATTTGAGCATATAATAATATTTTAACTATATATGGATAAGAATTTTTTATTTAAATATTTTTTAAATCATTTTAAAAACACTAGTCTTGACTAAAATTTTTATTTTTGATATTTGCTAAATAAAATTATATACTAAATCTCTTTGAGACTTAATCGATATATTCTTCATAAGATAGTCTTAGTAATTATTGAGATGTATTCCTAAATATTTATATACAAATAGCATCAGTTGTCTCAATCAACTATATTAAAATTTTTTATAAAAAAATTTCTTAGTTTCATATAATAAACTAAGATCACTGCTAACAAGTAAAATATTATCTATATAAAGGGCCAATATAATAAACTAGCTTCTAATAATCTTCAGATATAAACATTGATCAATAATATTTATTTTTCAAATTTAAAGATAATAATGATATTATGAAACTTTATATTCAGTTCTCTAGAAGCTTGTTTAATAAATGGATTTTCTAAATTTGCATATCAAAATTTTTTTTCTTTTATTTCTTTTCTATATGAGTCTTTTAGGTTATTTAATATTAATTTTATTATATATATTTTCATTCAAAAAAATTATTTTCACACTCATATAATGTAACTTAAGATCATAATGAATTATAAATGTAATGAAATTTTTTAACAATTCCTTTTATAAAACTAAAAAAAAGATTTCATTATAATCATTGTCTTCTTATGAGAAAATAATTTTTGGTACAAGTCTGGGTATATTATCCAATATTATCCTTTTAAGTCATATTTAGTTTGAAAGGTCCATTTGTAATCAATTCTTTTATAATTATTAGTCAATTCAATGAGTTCTCAAACACTATTTATGTCTATCAATTTCAACTTTTTTTTCATTGCATCATATCACTATTTATAATTGTTGTTTTTCATGCCTCGTAAAAATGCTAAGGGGTCCCTTTTAATTTTTATATGATAATTTAATTTTTTTAGAAATACCACATAATAAAAAATGATAGATCGCCTTTTCTTTTGATATATTTTTAAAACTATAGGTTGTGATTGTTCTATAAGATTATTAACAATGATATCAACATTATATGGAAATACACTAATATTATTTTCTTATTTATCTTTATCAAATCATTTAATTATTTGAGGAACAATAACTTCTTGAATAGAAAATGATAAATGAGCATTAACCTGTATCTTCTCAATATCAAGATCAAATTTTGAAAATTTTCACTTCCACTGATTTATTATTTTTTAGGAATCTTACATTATAAAATTTAACTATTCTCATACTATAATTAGAGTAATAAGATTTATATCCATTGGATTCTTCTAGATAACCAATGAAATATATAGAAATAGTTTTTGTATCCAATTTCTTTTCATATGAATTGAAGACTCTTATTTATGTAGAACAATCCTAAATATGCAAGTATCTCAAGTTAGGTTTCTTATCAATCTATAACTCAAATAGAGTTAATGCAATTAAGTTACTATGAAGCTTATTATATATATATATATATATATATATATATCATGATTCTAATTATATTCATAGGAGTATGATTTTATCTTCCAGTAATCTCGTTTTACTATGGCTCACCTAGAAAGATATCTTGAGCACAAATATCTTATTTTTTAGGAAACTAATAAAAGGGTCAAGATTTTAACCCGGCTCATCATATTTATCATAAACTAAGTTACTATGAACCTTATTATTATTATTATTATTATTATTATATATATATATATATATATATATATATATATATATATCATGATTCTAATTATATTCATAGGAGTATGATTTTATCTTTTAGTAATCTTGTTTTACTATGGCACACCTAGAAAGATATCTTGAGCACAAATATCTTATTTTTTAGGAAACTATTAAAAGGGTCCAGATTTAAACCTGACTCATCATATCTATCATAAAATTTATCATCTATATTGGATTTGATAATTTTAACAGTTCTATCTAATTATCTCTCGACTTAATTTATGTACATCTAAATGTATCAATAGCATTAGAGCATATATGAATTAAATATACATAGTCATATCTTAATAGATTATCTATAAAGATGATAAAACATCTCTCTCCACTAAAATAGAGCATATGGAATAACCTATAGATGTAATTATATATAATCTTAAGGAGTTTATCAAACTACATTTCATTCTAATATTTGATTCTATGATTATTGCAAACTCAATATTCACATTAATTTAAAAATATTTTTATTGAATCATAAATATATTGAGTTTACAACCGTTAAAAGGAAGATAATTTTAGATTGAAACTAAATTTCTAAAATTATAGAAATATAGCATGTATCCTCAAGATTTAATCAAATGAATTATTTTTAAACAAAAGCGATAAATACCTACTACCATCACTTTCACTTTAAAATGATTCCATATAACGATAAAATTTATTATATTTTGATTTTCATGTTAAAATAAATATCTATACATGATTGGTAATATAAGTTGAAGCGTTAAAATTAATATACCAAGTATTCGAAAGGAATTTCTATAATATTTGATTCGAAATATACAATGGTCATACTTATACCTTTTTCATTTGAATCAAACCTTATAGTCATTTTTCACTTGACCTTTTTTGCCATAAAAATAGTACTTTATTATGAATAATTTTTTTTATGAATTTATTTAATATTTATAAACTCAAGTGATTTGTGCTTCACCTTTTTTTTTTATTGTTACACACTTGTTGAGTAGTATCCAAAATATTATGAGTCTTTCCTATTTTAATCTTAATTCTTCCTAAACACACTTCTTGAATAGTTAACTCATTTAAGTTTCACATATTCTTTACTTGTGTTGTTGTGAAATTTAAATGAGTCAGGCTAAGAAGGAAGATAATTAAGAATAAATTATATGTGAACTCATCATCTCCAATATTTTGAACTTTGTAGCTTTGTCAACTCATAATGAGGATATATTATAGAATTCCTCAAATATTGTATTATTAAGATGTAGTCAATTTTTTCATTAAAGTGTTAGTTAATGACTTATTAATAAATTTAAATCAATCTTTAAATATTTTAGTATACTAGTTATATATTATAATGAAGCTTAAATATTATTAATAATTATTATAAAATTAAATCGTTTAGATTTTTTAAATTATTTATTTTAATTATTTATTCTATAGATTTTTCAATAGTTAAGTCTGTGATCATTTCAACCAATTCGATCAAAGGTCTAACATACTTGGTGTAAGTTATACACGCTCAAGTCATTCAAAAATTATACACGCTCAGATGCATGAGAATGTAATAAGGAAAGTACTATAATAATAAATAAAAATAATAATACTTTGAGTTTTTAATAAATATTGAACTATTGATATAATATCTATTTTATTTTTGGGTTAAATATTGACATATCCAATGTTCGTACAAAATTTTATAATTATGAAGGACTAATACTATGTTTATGGAATAATGCTACTACCTTTAGATATACAACACTAAATTATAAGGATATTTAAGATAGTATCATCCTATCCTATCACATAATTATTTGAGATGGATTCTCCTTTAGAATTATCTAAATATATTGATTATGTGTGTCACTATGAATATTATTTTTAATATCATTTAAGATTAATTCTTTAATATAATTATATAAATTTATTAATCTAGACCATTTTGGTAGCTATAAGACCAATACAAGAATATAAATTATTTTCTAAATATCTTATAAATGATTAAATATTTATTATAATTTACACCCCATAAACTTATAGCCCTAGAATATTTTGGTAGTTATAAGTCAAATGAAACTTAGGGATATAGGTTACAAATAAGATTGACTATTTTTTTAAAATCTAATTATGCAGAAACTATTCAATAAAAAATAATCATAATAATTATTGAACATAAAATTTAATTAGTATAATAAAAATTCATATAATAATAGTAATTATGATAAAATAAAAATCATGACTTTACATGAAAATAAATATTATTTCATAACTTTTAAACATATGCTTGTGAATAACTACATAAATATCTAAAAATAATAATTAAAATTTAAGTATCATAAATAATACAAATTTCACTAATATGTCATATGAGAAATTATTAAAAAATATATAATTTATAATATTTTATTTCATAAAAGTCCTTAAATTGACTAAATCATCTCTATTTAATTAGGCAAGTTTAGAATTGGGCCACTCAAATTGGCTCCATCAACTCATCAATGAGGATGCCCCTTTTTGTTGGATTTCCTTTCACGACATTGAGTGACCACCGTAAATCATAGTGTCATTGCAAGTGATAGTGATACCACCCAAAGCAATCGTTGCCCACAACAATAATTACTGTTGCGTGTGTAGTCACGACCCATGATAAGGCTAGTCACGACCCATGAAGGTCGTCGCCCTATAACTCTACCTACCATAGTCATTATGGCTCCTCCATCCATTGCCCACAACAATAGTTGTACACGATAGGCAAGGCTCACAACTATGGTGAACCGTCATCCTTTGCTACACTATCGTAGATAATAAGTTTTTGCCCTTGGCAGAGCTATGACCATAGTAGATTGTCACCCTCTACAATGTTGCTATTGATAGTAAGCTACCACAACAACTCGCTGATCGAAGCCGGAGAGCATAATTTCATCCATGGTTCTAATTGTGTGACTGAGAAAACCATTATCAATCACACGTAAGCGAATAGGGCGGACTCATATAGATCGAAACATCTTTTTATAGGCAAAAGTTGGTAACATAAATAGATCTAATACTTTTATGATCTAAGATATATTTGATTTTAAAACACACTTATGGTACCAATTGTAAATATAAAACTATCATTATTCTATAAAAAAAAATAATATCAGAATTAAAATCAAATAACAATAGATCAAGATCAGACTCACTTAACTTTAGATGTCATGATAAATAAAATATCTCTATTGGATATGATAACTTAATATAATTCATAGAAAACAACAACGGGATGTATAAAAGCTATACTCACATTCTTTTTTATTCATCTTTCATGTGACTACAATTAGCAATGAAAGAGATTATTGAGAAAAGCGAATAAATTTATAATATCTATTTATATATAATCCATAAGAGGTTTTATTTATATATAATTAGAATTCAAAATCTTAATATATTTTATCTAATTAAATATGATCACAAAATCTAACAAGCATAGTTAGAACGACGGAATGATACAAGGATTGTGGAGATAAGGATTTGATAGGTAATTGATAGATTATAAACAGTAAAATTATATTTTACTATTCTTATGGTGGTTGCCAACTCAATAGGAAAACCCATGGCGAGTTTGCATAAATATATCATTGAGGAAAATTGATCCTAAATTAATAAAAAAATATATTTCTATTTCTTTCTTTTAATATGCCCTAATCATATTATATGCATAATACTAAAACTATATCAAATCCCTATTTTGGCAGTGTAAGGCTGCAATTTATAGCATCTAATTCAAACTTGCCAAATTTCTTGAAGGGTAGGCGGGAAGGCGGATGAAGCGTATTTAAGCGGGATTTCGATCCCGAGACCTTTAATTGATCTTGAAGTTCATCTTTAACTGACGTAGAATCCGTGCGAAGGTTTGGGGCATATACGGATCTCCCAGTCGTTCCGGATACGGTGGAATCGGGCTTCTCGGACCGCGCTGCATCCGTAAAACCCTCTCCTGGACCCAATCTCGTCCCCGGATTTCGCTGCCTGTGCTTCGATCTGCGAGGTACCCCTTTCTTCCTCTCTCATTTTGATTGTTTTTTCTTTTGTTACTCGATCTGTGTGATTCTTGTTTCGGTTTCTCTTCTTGTTCTTGTTACATCGTTCATTCAAGAAGCTTCACTAGTAGGGTTTGGAGACCAGAAGTGGTCGAGGCAATGGTAGTTTGGTCGAGATCATGGTAGTTTTGCCTACTGTCTCCCATCTAGTAGTGGTAAAGGTGGAGCTATTTGGTTGATCGATCCTTTTCTTTCGATGGGGTGCTGGATAGGTCATTGGGTCATTTCTTTTTTGCTTGCCTATTTGTTTGTTCTTATTTCTTGTGTTCATAAGATGTTTTTGTCCGCGGATTGTAATTGAAACAACAAAGTAAGCAGTGGTTAGGTGTATTACGTTCGGTTCACCGTTTCATAAATCTAGAGTTGATGAGAAACTGTCTTGATCTAACGTGACAGCTTTGATTATCTTGAAGAGTTTAGTTATATAAGTTAATTATTAGTATCTGTGAACTTATTTAATTTAATGTCCTCCTTTTTAGAAGAATGAAAATTGAAGTCCAAAGTTTACCATATGTAGTTTGATATAATTGGCTGGCAATTGGTGTTGAATCCAAAATATTTGATAGCTTAATGGGCAATTCCCAAGTCAGATAGACCTAATTTAAGTTTATCTTCAAAGTATTCTTAATATTGACCTCAGATTTGTTTCAATGTTATATGGGGTGTGATTTTCACCCATCTACTTGTGATGCCCGATGTTGTATATATGTAGAGCTTATTACTCTTATAACTTGTTAGTGTGATATATAGGGTTAAACATTAGTTTCACATGAATTACTTCCACGTGAACCCTCTGATTCAAAATTTGATGCTTGTTATGCCTAATGCAGATAATCTTTCCCTTAATTTTCTGTTGACATCTCTATGCCATATCACACTTATGTTGTACTTGCCACTTCAGTAGGTCATCTATAAATTTTAAACATGTCTTCAATATCAATTTTTTTTTGTATATTGTATTATTGAGTTACAAATATATGATTGGAAGTTTAATGCAATAGCATATGGCTTGTCTGTGCAATATTTATTGAGATATGCAAAGGAGAAAAATTGACTCAATGCATGCCCACAAATGCTTTTCTATTTATCTCATGGTATATTTACCCTCCGAAGCCTCTGTTATAATTTGAGTTATGGAAGGTTATTGCTTTCTTTCAAGCTATTCTAATTATGAATCTCGTTTTTGTAGGCTTACTGAACACTGATTCCAGATTTAGCTTAATTCCCATGACCTTTGGCTTGTTTTCTCATTGGTGACTTGTGCTATATTCCAGATGAGTTCAACAATACCGACATCTCCAGACATTCATCCATCGATGATGATTTCCTCATTGGAGCATCCGCATTCACAGCAATCAACAGCTTCCTCTGGTCAATCAGAACCAGAAATTGCTGATGATAGTGAAATTAAGCTGTTGTCAGTGTCTTGGAATCAAAACTATGGACGCTTTGCTTTTGGAACAAGCAATGGCTTTCGAATCTATAATTGTGATTCTCTTACAGAAGCCTTTAGGAGAGATTTTAAAGGTGGGGGCTTCAGAATAGTTGAAATGCTATTTCGTTGTAATTTCCTGGCTCTTGTTGGTGAAGACACCAACACTCAGTTCCCACCTAATAAAGTAATGATCTGGGATGACCATCAGAGACGTTGCACTTATGAACTCACATTTAGATCTCATGTCAGAGGTGTGAAATTAAGCCGAGATCTCATTGTTGTAGTTCTTGAGCACAAGATTTATGTGTACAACTTTGCAGACCTGAAGCTTGTTCATCAATTAGAGACGCTATCTAACCCCAAAGGGCTTTGCTGCCTCTCACATCATTCTAATACTTTAGTGTTGACATGCCCTGGTATACGCCGGGGAGAGGTTCGGGTCGAACATCTTTTTCTGAAGATGAAAAAGATCATTAGTGCTCATGATTCTCAGATAGCTTGCATGACCTTGACCTTGAATGGGCTGCTTCTTGCAACTGCAAGCACAAAGGGTACATTGATTAGAATATTCAATACAAATGATGGTACTCGGTTACAAGAGGTAGGACTTTAAGATTTGCCATGTGCCACTGACTTGATTTGAAAATCTAGGACAAATTTCTTTATTTTATTCAGTATTTTATTTTTATATAAGAACAGGTTGCCTTTTTCTGAACATATATTTATGAGTGGTGCATCCATCTTTGCTCATAATGGATCATTTGATGATAATTCAGATTATGTACATGAGTATCATGGCCAACCTGCTTATATTAAACATTCTTTTTGGTTTTTCTATGATTTTATATGAATTTGATAGAATACATCTTTTTCTAGGTCTTGTTGGTAAATTTAATCACTTCTTCTGTTAGTTATGCATTGCAATGTAAATTTACTAGGCATAAATAGATTTGCTTTTGCTGTATATATACAAGCTTTATACAGATGTTCAGAATTGCTGTTCACTGTTTTAAACAATGTCTCATATTTGGACCTTTTTCACACCCTTTTTTCTTTGTTTTACTCAAACTTTCCCTGTTTAGATGTGGGATGTAACAGGTTATGAGATCATAAGTTTTTTTAAGTAAATCTATTTTTTCTGACTTCCAAAAGGGTGTAAGTGGAATCATACCAATCCAGGAGTCCCTTTTGACTCACTCTATGACCCTGTAATTCATTGAATTGGAAAGTTC
Source organism: Musa acuminata subsp. malaccensis (assembly GCF_000313855.2). Classification (NCBI taxonomy): domain Eukaryota; kingdom Viridiplantae; phylum Streptophyta; class Magnoliopsida; order Zingiberales; family Musaceae; genus Musa; species Musa acuminata. Next base: position 16,229 of record NW_008991823.1, on the reverse strand, counting down.
CTAATAAATGCTATAGCTTGAGCAGAGCCACTTCTCCTGTATGGTGGTGCTTGAGCTTTAGGTATTTCTTTTGCACAATTGCGTGCACTATGCTACCTACACCTTCCTTTGGGCAAGCAAGGTTCACTATCGAATTGATTATTTGGGAGTCTTTCTCTCCGTAGTAGGTGTCCACAAAAACCAATGTATCACTATTATTGCCATATTCTTGGTGCTTGAGCGCCCTCTTGCACATTGGAAAATTCTAAAACTGTCGCTGCTTTCTTGAATGCTCTCTGCAAGAATTTTGCCTTTCTTCTCATAATGCACTTAAATGTATTCCATCTTTCATAGGTTTAGATGTGATTTTAGTTGTACTTTGGTTTACATTTTGCCTTTCTCCTGTTCTGTCCCAGTCTGTCCTATTAGACTTTCACCCTTTAACAACCATTAAATCTCTCTCCCTCTTTTTCCCTTTTCTCTCTTTCTCTTTCCATGGAATCATAAACATAGACTTACTGGCATTTCTTCTTCCGCATACAAGAAATTTGCTCCAAAAGCTGTCATTTTAATGCATGGTTAGCATGGTGGTTAACTTGGAAAGTAGACCAGCAGCTAGCTTAACGCCACACTCACTCACCATTTTGCACAACTGCTGAACATCAATCTTGGCTATACATAAGGTCATTAGTCTTTAAACTCATGGCTTCCAGACAGCAAAAAAGTTGTATTGCCAGCTTGGTGGTGAGATGACTTCATTTAACAATTAAGCTGGGATTTTCTACTGCACTCTTCTGCACGATTTTATATATATATATATATATATATATATATAT
>NW_008991823.1:0-14602 GCF_000313855.2 Musa acuminata subsp. malaccensis | reverse complement strand
ATATATATATATATATATATATATATATATATATATATATATATATATATATATATATATATATATATATATATATATATATATATGTATTCGAAGAAAAAAATGATAGAAATCATTCCAAAGATGATTGTTACGCTCAGTATGTCATTGAGCCTACAGGAATCATTTAACAATTTCTGATTTTTAATTTTTAATATCTTGAGTTCATACAAAGATCTTTACATTGAATTTACAAACTCTAATGTTTTTTGTCCTATTTGCAACAAAGCCTCATTAGTATTTGTCACTAAAAGTTTGAAGCTGCCTCAGTCTACTCATTATAGGTTTCTATATGAAGAATTTTTCTAACAATGCTACCTGTGATAGCAATTGCATAGATTTTTCACTAGGGTTCAGCAGAATCTTGTTTTGACAATGTGGGGACTCATGTTGCATGCAAATATACCTTATACTTATAGGACAAGTAGATATAAATATGTTAGAACATGTAAGATCAGTACGGACAATTTCATTTTAAATAAAATGGTAAGAATAAGAAAATTGGCATGATCTCTAGCAGAGTGAAAACTGTGCTTGGGACAGAGCTTACAAGATGCTTAAAACTAGATATACATGTAAATTTTGCCTGATAATGCTGGCAGAAGAATTGAGAAAGATACACTGAAGAATAGCTTATGAAGAACAAGGGCCTTTTAGTGCTAGGTCAAAATCTATTTCAGAAGATTGGTTTGGTAAAGGTGTGTCAACCATGGATCCGATTTTATTGTGGAACCAAGTTATGATATTATATTTTTTCCAAAAGATGATATATTACTGCTTCAAATTTCTACAAAATGCATTGAATAAAAAGAGATAAATCAGGGGATAAGTGCCCACCACATTGAAGATGAATGACTAACTTTAGCCTCATTGGCAAACCAATTAGCTGCTCGATTATATTCTCTATAACAACGTAAAAATGTGTATGAAGTTAGTCTTTGTAGAATCAATTTGATGTGTTGAATGGTGAGCCGAAGATGCTAAGGTGGATCAGCTTCTTTGGTAAATAGATCGTAAAGTGTGGAAGAATTGGTTTCAATTTGAATGTGTTTCATTCCTTGGTCTAAGGCAAAGAGTAGGTCTTTAATTGCCAAGTCTTCACATTGTATGTCTGTTTTGATGAAGACATTTTTCCAGTTCCTAAGCAAGCTCCCGAGTGGTTCCGTAATACAAAACCAAGCCCTCCATCCTACAAAGAAGAGGAGCCATCACTATTGAGCTTTATCCAGCCCACAGATGGTTTTTTCTATGGCAATTATAGATAATTGGTCATTTGGGTGCCTTCAAATGTGATTGATCTAGCATAGTAGCTAGCACGGGGTAAGGGCTAAGGTCATTCCCACTAGGTTGAGGGTTTCTTACTATCCAACAGAGAATCATCTCTTGCTTTTCATAAGAACCAAATCTGGTTTATATTGACAGCTAATAGGAGAAAATCATGGCTTAAATTGGTGCTTTCTTTAAACCAATCACCTTGGGACCAGGTTGGTTTATGTAAAAAAGTGATGTTGAGGTTTTGTTCTCAATAGGTCCGGACACTTGAGGAAAATGGACACTGAAAGAATAGGTGTTGAATGGGGCAAGTAACAGTATGGCTTAGGTTTGTATTACTAAGCCTATTAGTTGGTCTGTATATGTAGGGATGCAAGTAATCTCCAAAGGTTATGCTAGTCATACCAGGTTTGATCAAGAACTGAATCATAATGATTAAGCAAATAGTAAGCAGCCTTATTAGTAGCCTTACCTGAAATAATTCTCTACAAACCAATACAGTATCAGAAGGCAAATGATCAATTTCTATAGATGTAATAGATTAAACTAGTGAGGGACCACAATAATTCAATAGCAACTGGATATTCCAGTAAGTGTACCATCTCTAATTCGTTTAAAAAAATCATTTTGCAATTCATGCATAGCCATGTAGCGTAGTTTGCATCCCTAGCTAGATTTATTTAAAGTTAACATTGTTCGAGGATGGATAGGATTATATTTGGCATGCATAATTTTGGACCAAAGGCTTTGATCATTGTTTAAGTAGCGAAGAATTCGAGGTGCTTGAAGAGAAAATTTAAACAAATTTAAATCCTGATGACCAAGGCTCCCTAAATCTTTAGTTCTTGTAATAGTGTCCATTTAATGAGATGCAACCATTTTTTTTGAAATATTATTTTATCAAAAAAAGTTTTACTCAAAATTTTAATTTTATGTAACATCAATATAGGCATCGAAGTTACACTAAATGTATGTAATGGGAATTGAATTGAGAATTGATTTAATTAGGACCACCTGACTAGCTTGTGAAAGATAATTATGCTGTTAATGGGCTAATTTGGATTGGATTTTGTTAAGAAGGTCATCATGGTAAGAAGAAGATAATTGTCTTGGAGAAACCATAACTCCAAGATATTTGAAGGAAAAATTACCCTCTTTGAAGCTGAAAAGGGAACAAATATTATTTTTAACATGTCTGGGAGTAGATTTAGGGAAATATATCTCTGATTTAGTGGGATTAATTCTTTGATTTGTTAAGATCTCATTAATCGAGAAAATGGAGTTGATTGTTTGACATAATTTTTTTTTAGCTCTAAAGCATAATAAAGTATCATCTGTAAACGTTATATAACTAAGTTGACAATTAGAGCTAAAGTGGAAGGGTATAAGTTTCTTTGAGATGTGGCTTGGTTTAGGTGTGTAAAGGTCTGTGCTACCAGGATAGATAGAATGATAGATATGGAGACAAGGGGTCCTCTTGTCTCACCCCACAATGACTTTTGAAAGGACAAGAAAGCTGACCATTAATTAGAAATTAGAAGGAAGAAGAGGAGATGCAAGAATAAATCCATTGCATAATTTAGGTGGGTAATTCATTAAAGTAAGAACTTACATAATAGCATCCCATGAAAGTCTATCAAAGATTTTTTCTAAATCAATTTTAACTATGACCAGTGGGCTTTTACCTGTAGAAGAATATATAGAGTATATTGCTTCTTGAGCAATCAATATATTATCATGAATGTTTCGGCCTAGAATAAAGGTCGATTTCTCCCCATTGAAAAGGTGAACGAATGATTTTAGTTGGTTTGTGAGAACTTTAGAAAGGATTCTATTGTTTACATTTGATAAAGCAATAGGCCTAAAATGATTTATAGTGGTTGGATTTTTAACTTTATTATAAAAGTAAAAAAGGTCTTAGTCCAACTAGGGGGATAAAATTATGATGAAAGAACCAATTAAAGACATTATGCATGGAAAGGGCAATAATGTCCCAAAAAGATCTATAAAGTTCTCCCATAAATCCATCAGGTCTTGGGCATTTGTCAAGCCTCATGGAAAGAACAGTCTAATGTATTTCGGTAAGTGAGAAAGGTTGAATAAGAGTAGACTAAATGTTAGAATTTGAGTTCTCCAAAGAAAGCCAAGGAGTAGTGGAGTTAACAGGTGGCTGATAGTTCCATAGATTAATGTAATGCTTATTAAAGATAGATAAAATATTCTTATTGTCATTGATATCCTTTATAAAATTACACCTTTTAAGATAAAATTATTAGCCCGCCATTTGAGATTGATTTGTTTAAGTAGCGCTAATGTGATAATTATAAAGACATTTAAGCTGTTGGCAGTCATGATCTGAAGGTTAAGAATAATCTAAAGAAGCTTCTAAAGCAGTTGTGGATTCATTGGTAGAATTCAGTCTGTGCTCCAACATTTCTAGGCACTTCTTATTCCAAGTGGAAAAAGCAATTATAGCCTTACACAGATTGTGGTGGAAATCATTAAGGGGATCTCTGTATATAGTGGAGGGACAGGTCCAGATAGTGGTAACTAAGTTAGCAGTTTCAAGATAATAGGTCCAGAAATTTTGAAAACAAATAAGTTTCGTAGGAGTTGTATTAGGAAGTAACTTCATTTTTAAAGGAGCATGATCCGAAAATTGTCTAGGTAAATAAAATACTAAATAATGACCAAAGAATTGCATCCAATTCACATTACCAAAAACACAATCAAGATGGACTAATATACGAGAAGAACCATGTCTATTATTACACCATGTGTACTTAGAACCAAAAAAACCCAAATCAATTAGACCACAATGTTTAATAAAATCTCGAAAACATCGAGTAGGAACATTGGCTGGAAAAGGACACTGGGTCTAAAATACAATTAAAATCACCAAGAATACACCAAAGTAAATCGAAAAAGTCTAAATCTTCAAGAATTGACCATAAATGATTAAGCACAAAAGTTATGATATTATGGACACAGGAAAATATTCTCATCAATTTGGATTCTGGATATCCAGGTTCCATAGGTCCTGTTGTATGTTTAGAAGATGAAAACTGGTTGCGTACTGCTAATTTTAAGTATTGGACTACCAACATCTTTCACTTGTTTTGTATAGGACAAATTTGTTCCACCTTCTCGAAAAGTATTTCATGATGGATCAAACCATGCCAAATCTCAGAATTATCATAACAGAAATATTTGAGTGTAAATCCGAGACCCCAATCTTCGATTAGGTTGAATCCAGGTTAAATCCTGACCTATTAGTAACCCTTGTTTGGAGTATTACTGCACATCCATGGTGTGGTTTGAACTTGAGGCTTAAGAATTAAAGTTCATGGAATATAAGTCATATCTGCAGTGGCTACTCCAAGTCAATGAGTTATGAGGGAGATAAGATGAAGGACTGGGTATATGTAGATGCACAATTTTTTCTTTTTCTGTTTACTTTTCATTTTCTTCCCTTTCCTCCCTAACCTCCCTAGTTTGTGAGCCAATGATTTCACAATGAGGATTGTTTACTCAAAGTGGCCTTATCTTGTTTAGTGAATTTTGTATCTCCTCATCATGCTTGTTACCAAATATGATGATAATTCTGACGTGTGTTGTTGAATTTGCTTGTTTACTTGCTTCTATGTCCATTTCAGTTCTTACTCTATTTTTGCAGATTTGATATGTATTAATTACTCATGTCAGATAAATTAACAAAATTGTAGGTACGCAGAGGACTAGATAGGGCTGATATATATAGCATTTCTTTCTCTCCAAATGCACAGTGGCTGGCAGTCTCTAGTGATAAAGGGACTGTCCATGTGTTCAGTCTTCGAGTTATAGCTGCTCGAGGAGATGCTTCCACCCAGCTTGTAGCTGCTCAAATTCCAGGAAATGTGCAGCAGAATGCCCTCATCTCTGCGAAAACTGGAGGCAACACTAACTCATTCCATTTTATAAAAAGTGAGATGATTCGTGCCGTTGTGTTTCTTTTTTCCATTTTGTTCTATGTAGTTTATGTTTTGATTGGGGGAAAATATGTGTTGCGAAGGATAGGAATTTCCTGTACACTAAAAAAGTTCTTATATATACTCTTACAAACCTAAGCAACACATTTAAGCCCCTGATAGTTGTCCAATCATTGGCCATGATAGTTGTTGAACATCTGGCTGTATAGAGTGATCTTGTAATCGCTTAAGATTAACTTTAGTGACTCGCAATTCTAACCGTCAACCTGGGTCCTAATGATATCTGACAGGAAGGTGGGATTTCTAAAGTTTATAGGGTTATAGGAAATTTGAATTTCTGGAAGAGTAAATAACATATCATGAAACTTTAAAGCGTCACATCTGAACCTTTGATTGAAACCGTAAGAATAATGTCACCAGTTTGTTTAGATGTAGTTGTTTTTCTTAGCTACAATTTCTAAAATGCATATGACAGTCCGGGGCTATATCAGATACCAGTTGAACCAGTAAACACCGGTATAACCAAGCACCGATAATGAAGCACATTACTCATTATTATTATTATTATTATTACTAGTACTACTGCTACTACTACTATTATTACTCTTATTGTTATTTACTGATAGCAGGTTGCACAAGTTGATTTACCACTCGGTAGATATCATATGTTGAAACTGTTGTTGGACTTGTACTTAAGACCTTATCTGATGCTGAGTTAAAAGATGTAGAGCTTCTTTGAGCTATAGTTCATGGTTTCCAAGGTGATTAGTAGTTGACTTATCTCTACATATATTGCAGGTTTTCATTCTATCATTTTGTCATGGAAATTGATGATTAAGTTCTAATACTGCAACCTACTGGAGCATTTCCACATACATCATATGGTTTAAAACTTAGAACTTGAAGTTTAAGTGTAGTTTGTTCTCATGTGTTGGAACAGATGAAAATGTTGACTAGCTAATCTATGTTACCCACAGGCTTACGGGACAAAAAAAGGGGCAAAAAACCAAGGGAAAAATGCTAACTACTTAATACAGAACTACAATTTGTTTTCCATTACTGACAGTGCGATGCATTAGAATGTGAAAAAAGGAACTAAAACTTTTTGACTATCCATTTAATACTTTGCGCTTCTCATTATAGATGTATGATTTGGTAAAAAGGAATCACTTATGTAAACTGCAATCATCAGGTGTCTTACCAAAGTACTTCAGTTCTGAATGGTCATCCGCTCAGTTCCATCTAGCAGAAGAGACATACCATATTGCTGCATTTGATGCTCAAGACACAGTTATGATTGTTGGAATGGATGGCAGGTACTGCTTCGATCTTATACTATGATTTTGATTTGGAAAGCATAAAGAAGCTTTGTTGGAACACAATTAGAATAACACCCGCAAGAAGAGAGAAAAGAACGATTATGGGGGCAAGAAGAAAGATAAATAATCTTTAAGACATTGTTAGATTTGATTGCTGGTAAAAATTTAGTGTTCTGACTCTATTGTTATATGAATTCTCAAAATTGATTCCGCTCAATTTCGTGTTCAGACTTCCTGGGACTGTATCGGATGTAGTATTGTTTCCAATTAAGAAACCAAAATATGAAGTTTATATTCTCTATAAGGATCCCACTAAGATTCAAACTATTTCCTTTCAAAGAATGAAAGAAATTTAGGAACAAAAAGAAAAGGTAAAAACATAGAAGAATGGAGTCTTGATCGAGTTTAGAATCAGAACTTTTACACCTTACACCTTTCTTCTGTGGCTTAGTGCACGACAAATGTTTTTAGCCTGTGATTGCTCAGTATTTTGTTTTGTTTTTTTTTTGCTTTATTTTACTTCCTGGATTAGCAAGGGTAAAGAATTGAAGCTAGAACCTAGAAAAGAAAAATACACCTTTTTTTTGCTTTTTTTGCTTTAGATACTTGCTTTCTTCGGGTTTATGTTATGTCCTTATGTAATACGCAATTGAGTAGACCTTGTATTCTTTGAAGCTTATTGCGACAGCTCGATTTATTCAGGGATCTGATCTGTGTATCCGCACTAAATATCTTTCTTCTTTCTTTCCTCTTTTTGGCTCCAGTTTCTATAAGTGCACATTTGACCAGGTGAAGGGCGGGCAGATGGTACAACAGGATCATATGCGCCTGTTGAAAAAAATCTGATTGCCATCAGCCACTGAAATGTACGCAACTTGGCGGATTGCTCTGCTCAATCTGTACACCGGACTGTGATTTGACCCTTCCTTTTTACCTTTGTAAAAACCTTCCGAAGTAAGTGCAACTTCATCTGATACTGGTGATCTGCTGATATATCGATTCATTTCTTGTTGATCATGCCATGTTTTTTTTTGCATTTAAATAGCTCTATTCACTGGCAGAATGATGCCCCAAAAGAAAATAATAATGTCAATACAAATATAATGAAATAGAATCTCTATTAAGATGACCGCAGAATCATAATCACTTGTATTAATTTCTAGTAGGACGTTCGATCTTGTTTATACTAATTGTCATTGTAGTATCAATGCCACCTTAACACATGTATATTATATTTTAAACGATCAATGTCTTGTCACAGTAATTTTTTTAAGAAAGATTTTAATTTTCAAATCGAAACCCATTTCAGCAATCTTATGATGACATCAATTTTTACGATCTAAAGCCACTAAATCAAATAATAAGACCTTGAAGTGACATACAAACCTACTACAAGTATTTTCTTTCATTATTTATCCATGTAAAGCAAGACTCTAAAACTCTGTGTGATATCCATTTCAAGTATTTTCTTTCATTATTTATCCATGTAAAGCAAGACTCTAAAACTCTGTGTGATATCCATTTCAAAGATCTTTTACATACTTACGAGAACAAGATCTTGGATGATATATTGATTTTACCGTTTAATATCTCTAAATCAAATAACAAACGAATAAAAATGAGCATAATATCAAACTGCATGATCCATCATCAGTGCTGAGCAATATTTATACTAAACCACAATGAAAGGACATGGAGTTCGTTTCTTGAGACACTCCACATTAGCTGATCCTTTAAGAGGAGGCCAAATTAACTTACCACAAGTCCTTCACAGAGGCCACCACATAGATACAGTTATTGACAATTGTTGTATCGAAAGCAACCAACCATTATAACAATGTGAAAAACCCTTGATCTAAATCCCACTGAAATATAGTTGCAGCTCCCACAACATTGTGAGGATCACTAGGGTATCTGACATGCCAAACAATACAAGAATGATTACTCGAACGAAGATTAATATATGTTAAAAGGAACATGAGAGGTGGTCGGAAAGTCTCCATGTTATATAAATAACTTTCATCGATTATCCGGCATTGGAGTTTTCAGTATTTACTTTATATCCAGCGACATAGGAATCTTAAAATGCAGTAACCCGGAATCATTTAACAGAAGTTGCGAGCAAACAACAAATGTTTACCTGCATTTATTACAGAGATCATTTGTGCTGCACCATCTGCTGCTACCTGTTACAATCCTGTGTCATATCAGAGCTTTGATCTTCCTGCAGTGGAGCCCCCTAAAGCAATCATCACCTTGCCAATGGCTTTCCTATCTTTAATAGCAGCAAAAGCCAGATCTGCCTGTCAATTGAAAAAGAACAGGGTACGTGAGTCTCTTCGATACATAACCAGCAAAGCTGCAAAAAAAAATTAAGAGAGATGGTAAATAACATACTACCAAAATAGGCAAGTGATTTTATTGGCTGTGCAGATTTTATTTTATTAAAAGGTTTCAACTGCATAAAATGGTGCCCAAGATGATTGTCAGTGACTCAGGACAGGTATCTGTCCTCGAAGCAAGCTTACAATGACATGGTAAAAAACAAATGAATAATTCTGCATCAATATCTTGCAAATTGCAACAGCTGTTCTGATGATCTAGAGAACTTTCAACTTTCTCATGGATTTTACTTTACAATTCTCAGCTAAGACATCATATAAATGAAATACATTCAAGTTATATGCAAAAGCTTAAAAAACAATCACGTTCAACTACAGAAGATATTCTTGTCTAAACCAAGTTAACATGAGTTGATACCTGTGATAAACTATAGGAATGAGATATATGAACAGTTAACAACCCCTTTGACAACCAGGATAGCAGCTCCTCAAGAGAGTTTCTTAGGATATGTGGTTGATGCAGTTTGTAGCTGCCCCAATAAAGTCCATGAACTGTCCAGTTCTGGAGCAAATTGCACAAGATAATAAGTTATCACTAACATATATTCTTTAAAGAAAAACAAGAAATTACCAATGATCAAGAAAAAGAACAAACTTTCTTTCAAACACTAGAAATCGACATCCTGCACCCATTTATACTACAAAAAGGTGGAACCTTATTTAAATTGCATACATTTGTATACTGAAATTGGTTAAAAAAACACACTTCTTTGGCAACACATACCTACCTTCATCACAATGCTCCATACAAAAAATGTTGAAATTTTGTTTAATCAGCAAGATTATTACATAACTAATCCATTGGTTTAAAATTGAAACTTATGTTAGCCACTAGAAATTCAACCATAATTACCAGAAGATAATAAAAATTCACTAGGCATCAAAAAGCATAGTTAAACCTTAAAAAAATGCATAACCATGAACAAACAATCACAACGAACAGTAAATCCATGAAAAAGATGTGGCCGTCCATATCCAATTCGTGTAGATAATCTATGATCGCTACCTTCACAAGAGCAATATTTGCTGGGATGACTGGAACTTCACCACTTGCAAATCCAATGATAAGAATATTTGCGCCCCAATTAAGAAGCTTCATGCACTCTTTTGTAAGTTTACCCCCAACTGGATCATATAGAACATCAACTCCTTTCAGATTTCTCGACTTGAGGAAATTCTTCACACTTTCAATGATGTTCCCCTTTCCCAAGTCAACGGCATAATCGACACCCAGCGACTTGAGAAATTGCACCTTTTCATCACCCCTGAAATTTGGTGTTCAGATGAACTTTAGATGTATTCCTTGACTCTGAGACAAGCAAATCGTATTACAGAAAAAAGACTCAATAAATGCAACATCGTAATGCTTGGATTTCAAACTAACCTTGCGACAGCAATAACAATTGCCCCACAAACTTTTCCTATCTGCACAGCTGAAATACCAACACCACCAGCGGCACCAAGGACAAGCAGTACCTAAAATTTTCCATACTTTTTTGGTGTTAATCATCTTAAAGATATAATGTTGGTATTGTTTGTGTGGCAGACGAGTTACAATTGTTGATCTTGTTTGTGACAGATAAGTTGTAGTTGGCTTGTCCCATTCGCTATTAGTTGCAAAAATCATTGGTAAACCAGAAAAGCATGTGATTGTGCATATTAAGTATTGAAAATTTAACACAGAAAACCAAAGCTTTAAGATGTCGTAAAGGTTTTGGTTATTGTAGTTAGCATGCTTGTAAGCAACAATATGATTTTACAGTTGGCAAAAACAAGAAACAAAATGACTATGCTTTATGTTGCAGTATTCTGTACCCGACTCTTGTTTAGGGATGATGCGATATATGTTCTCACAAACCAGCTCATTCAACGTGTATTCTGTTTCTTGCAATTCTTATGTCCATCTATAATTTTTCTTAATTTATCAAAGCCTGATTCCACTTATTATGCTTTCTCAGATCATGCCCCTTTTTCACTAAAACATGACCATATTTCTTTGTTGGTCCAAGATGTCCTGTCCTGTTATATACATTTTCGTTTACAATATCTTCAAACATTACCTACCAAGTCAACAACATCATATAATATGGTGCAAAGCTTCTTCTTTCTAATGGTACAGAATACTTTTTGTTTGGAAGTATTATAGCGTTAACTTTATCAGCAAGCGACAATTGATGATTTTCATTTCTGAATGTGGCTGCTCATCATTGAATATGATGCATTTAGCTCATGGGCTCTTCTTCATCTTAGAAACTTGTCCTCTCTCCAATAAAATCTAGAACAAAGCAATTGCAACAGAACGGAGAAATTGCAACAACATATACCTACTGATTTTTGGAATAAAAAGGAAAAACTAGACTCAGATTATCAGTCTGAAATCTAAGATAGTATCATGTTTTTTTTCTCAGATTATTTACTTTTAAAATATTATTTTATTCTTTGTACACATCTTGCCATGATTTTTCGGGTATTAGAAATGTAGATCCAGTGACTCAAAATGAATTTAATCAATTTAAGCACGACACTGCAAGAAGCTAATCTCATAAATGCAAAAAAAAAATATATTCTATCTTAATATGAAAGATTAATGAGGTTTGACTTCAGTTCAAGTACCACTAGTTAAATTGAACTGATAAAAAGATAAGAAAATATTTAGAGAAAGACAAACCTGACCAGGTTTTAGTTGCGCTCTATGAACAAGAGCTACATGTGAAGTCCCAAAAGCGACAGGTAAAGCAGCAGCAGCAATTAGGTCACATCCCTCGGGCACTAAGAATCTATTCTCCAGAACCCATGTAGCAACAAGATTAGATCGATCTGATTAATCAAATTTTGTCTAAGAAACCTGAAGTGGGCTTGGGTAGTCAACAAAGCACATGTTCAGCATTTTATTATCAACTTGCAACTACTTCCATCGAATAAGCAATGCATAATCATAACCCCGACCAATGATCAATAAATTCCCAATAATTATGTTTTGATTATGATCATAAGCTTCCTGAAATTCTTCATAACAATAATTTGATGTTCTTTCTCTAAATTACTTGAAAGCATGAAAAAGGACTGTTGGTTTATTTTCCACTAAGTTCATGTTTTATATATGTATTCTGACATCATTAGAGTGTAAACGACTATGAAATTCTGGGGTAGTGCTTAATTAGGATTTATATTTTTATGCATAAAATTAAATGGCATAAGAAATATTCAACAAAATAGCCCTCCAAATTTTCGACACGACGCAGTCAACTATATGCGATACCACACAAAATACTAATCTTTTCGCTCAAAATGAATCCCTGAGGATTGAAGAGTTGAGTTCCTCCATCATCGAATCACCCTTTCTTATAAAGAAAACCTAGTCAAAATGAATCGAAAAGTCGAGCACCAGAGAGAGGGCAAGCAAAAGAGAGCGCACAGGTCTTTCTCGTCGACGACAATGAACTCGGCAAAGGACCCGAGGGCAGCAAAGGAGCAAACTTTATCCCCGACCTTGAACCTGGAGACGCCGCTTCCGACGGATTCGACGACGCCGGAGTAGTCGGAGCCCGGGATGAAGGGGAGGGGGGGCTTCTCCTGGTAACGGCCCAGTATCTGGAGGTAATTGGCGAAGTTGAGGCTCGTGGCCCGGATCCGGACTCGGACCGAGGTCGAGGAGGAGATCGCGGGGACGGGGTGGAATTTGGTGACCGCCGCGATCGGGGACGAATCGGAGGTCATGGGGACGGTGGGATCACCGAGCTTCATGCAGACAAGCGCCTCCATGACAGTGAAGAGAGAGAGAGAGTCGTGTAGGAGACGGTGCGAGGGTTGGCAAAATTGCATATATGTAAAGGTCGTGATTTGCGTCTTTTTTTTCCTTCTAAATAGGCAATTTATCAAGAAAAAGCCGGTCGTATTGATGATGTTTTTTATGTATTTATTTTTAAATGATATTTTTATGGGTCGATTCGATTCGATTCGATCGAGGTGATTTGGATTGGAGCATTTTGGATCGAGTTAGGTCCGATCTAAATGTATCCGATCAAATCTTACTAAATTTATGAATGAGTGTAATTCGAGCATAATCAATATATTTTTATAACATCATTTCATTATTTTTTCGGAACTATTACTATATTATTATTCTAAGACATTTAGCATCATTTTTTAAAATTTTTTTAGGATAATTTTTTTAAAAGGTATTTTTGGGTTGAAAAAATATTTTTATCCAAACTTTTCTAAAACTATTAAGGTGAGATGATAATACGTTTAGTATTATTATTTTTTAAATTTTGTATAAATTTAGAGTGATTAATTTTTAAATAAAATATTTTTAGGTTGAATATGTGATTGAGTGTAACATAAGTATAACTCTTTAAATTTTCATCAAATATATCAAAACTTTTCTAGACCCATTGGGTGAGATAATAATATGTTATTATCATTTTTTATTTTTTATGATTATTATTTTTTGAAATAAAATATTTTGTGTTGAGTCTATGATCAAGTGTAATTCTTTAAATTCACCAGACATATCCAAACTTCTCTTGAACTAATAATGTGAGATGCTAATATGTTTATTATTTTTATTTTTATTTTTTCAATAAATTTAGAATAATTAATTTTTAAAATAAAATATTTTTGGATTGAATCTATGATGGAGTATAACTCTTTTAATTCTTACTAAACCTATCCAAACTTTTCATGGACTACTAGGGCAAAATGTTAAAATATTATTATTATTATTATATAAATCTAGAGTGATTAATTTTTTAAATAAAATATTTTTTATTAAATCTATAATCGAGTATGACTCGAGTGTAACTTTTTAAATTTTCGTCAAACATATCAAAATTTCTCTTGAAATATTAGGGTGAGATGGTAATATGTTATTATCATTTTTTTAAAATTTTTGTATGAATTTAAGGTGATTAATTTTTTAAATATGATATTTTTATGTTGAATCTATGATAGAATGTAACTCGAGTTTAACTTTTTGAATTCATTAAGCCTATCAAAACTTCTCTTGAACTATTAGGATGAGATGCTGATATTATTATCTTTTTTTAATGAATTTTGAGTGATTAATTTTTGTATGAATTTTTATCAAATCTATTCAAAATTCTCATAAATTACTAGAATGATTTGTTAATATGTTATCATCATTTTTTTATATATATAATTATGATAATTAATTTTTGAAGTGGGAGAATAAGGAGGAGGAGGTAGAGATAGAGGGAAACTAAGAGAGGAGGGTAAGGAGAAAGAAGCCAAATGGTGGAGGTGGTGGAGTCGAAGGAGCAAACGGTGAGAGGCGGAATGGGAGGAGACAGTGTGGAAGTGGAGGAGGTACGGTTAATTTGAGAATAAGAGTAATAGAATTTGAAGGAAAAAAAAGAAGTGACTTAAAAAGAATAAAATTAAATATTTATATTTTTATTAAATCAATTTAGTTTGGTTTATGTCAAGCAAATTGATTCAGTCCAAATAACTTAGAGTCAGGGTTAATAGACATCGACTATTTTTTTTTTTTTTTTATAAAAAATATTTCGATCTGATTAAAAAAAATCCCTCCATAAAAATTATATATATATATATATATATGTATATATATATATATATG
>NW_008991822.1:188935-207023 GCF_000313855.2 Musa acuminata subsp. malaccensis | reverse complement strand
CTACTCCAAGAAATCCTCAACAAAATGGAGTAGTAGAAAGAAAAAATAAAAACTTACAAGAAATTGCTAGAACCATGTTAAACGAAAATAGCCTACCCAAATATTTTTGGGCCGAAGTTGTAAATACGGCATGCTATATTATGAATAGAGTTCTAGTAAGACCATTACTTTTCAAAACTCTTTATGAGTTGTGGAACAACAAATAGCCCAACATTTCATACTTTAAAGTTTTTGGGTGTACATGTTTTATTTTGAATGAAAAAGATACCTTAGGAATGTTTGATGCAAAATCTGATGAGGGAACTTTTCTTAGAATTTCTTCTATTTCAAAGGCTTTTCGAATCTTCAATAAAAGAACTTTAGTTATAGAAGAATATATTCATATTATTATTAATGAAGTTTTCGAAGTTAAGAAAAATAATTTTGATGATGATCTTAAATTTGATACTTTGAATTTAAATGAATCCCTTTCTCCATCTAGTAACTTGGATGCATCTTCTTCTGAACCTTCTTTACCAAAGGAATGGAAGTATGTAGATGCTCATCCTAAGGAGCTAATTATAGGAAACACATCGAAAAGGATTCAAACTCGTTCTTCTTTTAAGAATTTTTGTGCTAACACTACTTTTCTCTCCCAAATTGAACCTAAATGTATTGATGAAGCCATGAAAGATGATTCATGGGTCATCACAATGCAAGAAGAATTGAATCAATTTGAGAGAAATGAAGTGTGGAAGTTTGTTGCTAGACCAAATGACCATTTAGTTATTAGTACTAAATGGGTCTTTAGAAACAAGCAAGATGAATTTGGTATCATGGTTCGAAACAAGGCTAGATTAGTGGCCAAAGGTTTCAACCAAGAAGAAGGTATCGATTATGAAAAAACCTTCGCTCTTGTAGCACAATTAGAAGCCATAAGGATGCTCCTTGCCGATGCTAGTAGTAATAATTTTAAGTTGTTTCAAATTGATATTAAAAGTACTTTTCCTAATGACTTTATCTCCGAAGAAGTTTATGTTGAACAACCTCCCGGATTTGAGAATGATAATTTTCTTAATCATGTGTTTGAATTGACTAAAGCTCTCTATGGATTGAAGCAAGCCCCAAGGGCCTGGTATGAGAGACTTAGCTTATTTCTAATTCATAATAATTTCTCTAAAGGCAAGGTTGATACTATATTGTTTATTAAAAATTTTAAAAATGATTTTCTTATTATTCAAATTTATGTTGATGACATTATTTTTGGTTCTATAAATGAATCCTTATGTGAATCATTTACCAAAAGCATGAGTCTAGAATTTGAAATGAGCCTAATGGGGGAACTAACATTCTTTTTAGGCTTACAAATTAAACAACTTAGTAATTATATTTTTCTTAATCAAAACAAAATATGCTTTAGACTTGCTAAAAAAAATTAACATGGATAGTTTAAAGGCTATCAACACTCCTATGAGTACCTCCACTAAGTTAGACATTGACAAAGTGAAAAAGCTTTGATCAAAAAGCTTATAGGGGTATGATAGGTAGTTTGCTTTACCTCACCGCAACTAGACCGGATATCATGTTTAGCGTATGACTTTATGCTAGATTTCAATCTAACCCTAAGCAATCTAATTTAAAAGCTGTTAAAAGGATATTTAGATACCTAAAAGGAACTCTTAAACTAGGATTATGGTATCCTAAATCTAAGAACTTTGAATTGCTTGGTTATACTGATTCAAATTTTGCTAGATGTAGTTTAGATAGGAAAAACACATTCAGAACATGTCAATTTTTAGAATACGCATTTGTTCTTAGTCTTCTAAAAAACAAAACTCGATTGCATTATCTACAACTGAAGCTGAGTATATAGCTGCAGGTGCATGCTGTGCTCAAGTTATATGGATGAAAAATACTTTAAAGGATTATGGAATTGACCTAAAAAATATACCTATAAAGTGTGATAACACTAGTGTAATATGCTTAACAAAAAATTCTATTCAAAACTCTAGAACTAAACACATTGACATTAGGCATCACTTCGTACAAGATCTTGTTAATAATCATGATATAATATTATAGTTTATTGATACGAAACATCAATTAGTCGATATTTTTACAAAACCCTTAAATGAACAATTTGATTTTATTAGAAGGGAATTAGGGATATTAAACTGTCCGAATGCATGAATTTATTAAATTTTTATTTTCAGACTTTCTTGATCATTCACCTGAATCGTGATCTTATAGTGTGTGCAATGAGCCATATGCATTTTTCCATACAAGTTTTTACAATGTTTGCGTACAAATGATGAAACATGAACTTATGGTATGCATTTTACAATGCGAGTTCAATATAATGTTTGAGTATGGTATGCATTTTATATGATGAATTATGAATATACAATCTTCAATACAAATTTTCTTTTCTTATGATGTGAATTTTACATGATAAGGTTGTGTGGTTCATAATAATAAAAATCTTACATGATAAGGTTGTGTGGTTACACGCGAATTGGTATCACCCCCCTCCCCCCACACACCTATGTGAGCAGTACTCACTGCCTGTAGGTGGTGGCATCGCCCAGCTGGCGGTAGCACTGCTAGTTGTCACGGGTGGCAGGCGGTAGCACCGCCCAACTAACGGTGCCACCGCCCACAACCTGCCCCCTTATAAACACAAGTTAGGGTCGGCGATAGAACCGACCCCAACACATTCTGCACTCCTCCAAACAGCTCCAAACCTATTGCTCTCCCTCTAGAAACTAAAAAATCCCCACTTCCCATTAGATCAAGGATCAATCTCCGACATTCGTTTAAAGATCACTAGAAAGGAGAACTATTAAGGTAATCTCTACACCAAATTGATTCTCCTTACTTGTTATTGCTCCTTATTTGCCTTCATTATTGTAGTCTCAATGGGTTCTAGAAGATCCTCTAGAAACAAAGGAAAGAGGAGATTAGATGAAAATTATGACTCCCTACTTTTCGATTCTAATCAACATGTCTTAAAATTTTCATCCATAGTGTCTAGACATGTTCATAAGGGTAAATATGTTGATTTAGACGAATTAAGTTATTTAGAAACTATTCAATGATTTGCTAATCTAGACATTCTTCCGATCCTTCAAATGAGTGAATCTATCTACCATAGACTTGTTATGCTATTTTACAATAATTTACATGTAGATGAAGATAAAAGGATATCTACCTATCTATTAAGACATCATATACCCATTATGGATAGAACATTTTGCAACATCATGGGAATTCCGACAAAAGAAAGATGGTGTTATTTTAGAGGACAATGGGATGAAGAAATAGTTGGGACTACTTATGTTGATGCCTTAGGAATAATTTTTGGTAATCCTAACTTAACTATTCTTCCAAAAAGCTGCAAACATTTACTACCCTTAAGCACCAAAATACTTCATTACATCCTGATAAGTATCATTCTCCCAAAACAATATCATCATGATGAAATAAGCCAAATGAAATTAAGTACCATGTATTGGATTATGAAGGGACATAACAATTGTTTTGGTTACCTAATCCAACAAAACATGATTGAACTATCAAAATGGGACATCATGTTTCATATGGTGGCTTAATCATAAGACTACTCCATGCCTATGATATTGCTATTTCACCCGAAGAAGAAGTTATAAAACTAGATAGATTTAGTATCATAAATAGAAATATACTTCGACAGATGAGATGTACATTTAGAAATGGTATATGGACTAAACTATCTAGAAGGACTGATCCCCTCCAACCTAAACCAGAACCTGAAATACTAATTTTTAGGGGTAATCAATCTCCTCCAACTAGTCTCTTTGAGGAATCACCTCTAGTAGAGCAAGTACCTCCCTCATCTATCGACGACATAGGGACTCGGATGGATCGATTTGAACAACGTCAAGATCGACTTGAACAACGCCAAGATTAAATTTTGACTGAGTTGCAGCAGATTTATCAATAACTCAATACCTTGTTTAGACATTTTGACTGGCCATCACCTGAATAATTAATTATGACTTTTTACTGATGACAAAGGAGGAGAAATGGATGAAATCCCTTTCTTTTCTTCTGCTTACTTGATGTTGTAATCCTATGTTGTTTACCGTGATGTTGTAAACTTAAAATGCTTGATGATTGTAATGCTGTGCTTTGATTTCCATATTATCTCTTCAAATGATGAGTATGATGATGCAATATTGTGCTTACTTTGATGTTAAAAATTTCTGTGATTTTGACTCGAAAATGGATGTCATGCCTTGACATCATTTCTATCGACGAATACATGGTATTATATTTAGATTTAGTAAATCATGATGTACATGATGATAATAAGTCTAAATGATCAATTTGATGCTTGAATTCAAAGGCTTTGAATTCAAGAGTGCCTTTTCTCAATTATGACATATAGATAGGGGGAGTTAAGATTAACTCCATTACCAATTGGTTGTCATCATAAAAAAGGGGGAGATTATTGAATCTTGGATTTTGATGATAAAATTAATTGATAAATTATTTGATCTAATCCATGTGTTAAGATAAGTGTGTAGGATTAACTACGATAGTAGTAAGGCGTAAAGCAGATGGTGGATCAGAGTCAAAGACTCGGACGATATACCGGGAGCTTGCCAAGAGTTCATCGTGAGATCACCGGAAGCACATTGGAAGACTCGTCGAAAGCTCGTTGGGAGATTGCCGGAAGCATGTTGGAAGACTCGTCGAAAGCTTACTGGGAGATCGCCGGAAGCACGCCGGAAGACTAGCCGAGAGTTGGTCGGGAGTTCACTGGAAGCTCGTCGGAAGACTCGCTGAGAAGTTCGCCGAAGGATCACCGAGTGAAAAATCGACGTACCAGACCATACTTGCCTTAATCGTAGTTAGAATGATAATTAGAGTTGATTTGGGAGGTAATCCCATCAACTCTGTCAAAGGCCAACTGGGCTCGGAGTTAGGCTGGTTTGGGCCAAATTCAAGGCCCAACCAAGATGCTGAATTCTTGGCCAGCGGTGGCACCGCCTGGAAAGCAACACCCTAGTAATTATGGGTGGTGGTACCGCTGGCAGTTAATGTTGCCAGCGGTGGTACCACCCTTGTCAGGCAGTGGTACCGCCAGAGCTTGGCCTCCAAGCTCTATCAGGTGGTGGTACCGTCCAGACTAAGCGATAGTACCGCCTAGTGTCAGACTGTAGGTGGTAGTACCACCCAGTAATGGTGGTGGTACCGCCAGTACCTCAGAAAACAGGGATAAGACACTTTTTGATTCTATTTTTAAAGTCATCGGAGGCTATAAATATCTCATCATTTTCTGCATGAAAAGGTACTGAAGTGTAATTATAATCTTGAATCTTTAAGGTGTAAAAGTGTTAGAGTTTTCCTCCTTCCTCTCTTAGCTTTGTAATCATTCAAGAAAGATGAGTAAGACTTAGTAAGGGTTCTCTCCTAAACTCGACAAAAGGAGAAAGAGCTGTAAAAGGTGGTTGGCCTTCACCTATTGAAGGAATGCCTTTAGTGGAACGTCGATGACGTCGACGGAGAAGGAATCCGAAAGTGGATGTAGGTCACATTGACTAAACCACTCTAAATTCTAGTTTGTATTTCATTTTAAGCTATTTACTTTAATTGTAAATCATTTCATAGCAAACTGTTTCTCTTCCTCATCTTGCTTTCACTATGCATATTTTACAAAACCAAAAAAATTTTCGCTGTACTAATTCACCTCCCCCTCTTAGTGTCGCTCTTGATCCTAACATTTATAATCTTGAGGGAGACCATGAGTGCATCGTCATACTCAGAGTCTAGGTGCTTAGCCTACTCTTCCCTGAATATGATAGGTTAATCAGAGTTGGGATGAAAATTTTTTAATTGTGATTCTCTTGTACATAATTTATGCATAGGTGAGTTGTTGCCTCCTATCACTGGTCTATAGGCAATTATGTCAACTTATCACTTAATAGGGACTTTGGATCTTGGCAAGGTTTTAAGAATTCGAGGGAGAAACTTATCAAGATGTTCCCTCCAAACTAGATTTTTAATTTGTTCCTTAAAGATATAATAATTTTTTTTTTTTATGTCATGCACGTTGTCACGAGTACTTAGTCACATTTCTCATTGTCGATAGAACTCTTAAAGCATGGGCCATTCCCTGAGTCCGCATGTGTCCACGCTAGACTATTACTCAGATTTGAAAATTTCAAATAATAGATATAAACAAACAAAAGCCCAATAAGCACATAATTTGTATACCAATCAAAACTATACAAATAAATATTTATATGTACTTCTTACAATTAATTTTTATTTTTAGAACAAAATATATGAAACATCAAATCATTCTTAATATATCTATCAAATACCATGCAAAAGCTTTATATTCATTTCAGATAAACAAAACCATAATTATAGCTAAATGGTATGTCAAAATAAATATCATATTCACACAAATGGTGGTGATTAGTTATTCATAATTTAAATAAATATAGCTAAAGATGTGTATCTAAATTCATATTAAATATCACTATAGCTAATAATACATTTCAACATCACATTCATAATAATATTAATGGCTATGACTGTGTTGTACTCTCATTAGAAGGTTCAAAACCATGTTTAAACCCCATAGTATAAGTAATACATATCTCCCATCAAAATCACATTTACAATAATACTAATAGCTATAGCCACGTTGTATCCTCGTGACAAGAATCAAAATCATATTTAACCCATATAGTATAAGTAATACATATCTCTCTATGTTAGGACCCATAAGAAATTAGTTTCTAAAAATGTTCTAATTTATAACCCCCATTAGTAGGGTCCAAGTCATAACTATACTAGTCATGCAAGTATCAAACACATTTAAAAAAAAAACCAATATTTGAATAAATTCTCTTTTGTCTATCATTTCAAATCTAGCAATTCATATAACATTTAAAACTAACAAGAATAAATCATTTTCAATCATTTTGAATAATTAAAATATCAAATCAATACTTTCAAAGCTAACACATATTTCACTTAATAAGTATAAACCATATATTTTCATAAGTTTTAAATATATACATTAATTGTGAATGCATATATATTACTTTTAAAATAGATTAGATAGAATTATTGGATACTTACCAGAGACCCAGATCATGGATCCTTAACTTGTTTAATAATCAAAACGTTCCTTCTCCTAATCATGCACAAAACATTATTCACTAATCATCCATAAAATATAAACAAATATTGTCTATAAATTACTTTGATTTTATCACATTTTTCTTCTTTATTTTCCACTGTTATCAGTACTAATTATTGTAAAAAAATTATCAATTTCTCAGACACCGTAAGCTAAATATGCTTCATCTCTGTGTTAATTCCCACGTAAGTGCAACTACAGTTTATCTCCTTTTTTTCTCTTCAGAAATCTCATCTTTCACAGTAAACTAACGCTAATTAAGAATTAATATCATTAAGAACTTTATTAACTTAGAAAGCTAAAATTATATAATTAATAATCCTATTTAGTAATCTAATTAACAGGAAAGCTTAAGGATCTAAAACCATACCAAAATTAATTTTCTGATCTCTGATACGAGTTCTCTTTCTTCCCTTTCTCCCTCTCCGTTTCCTTTCTTCCTCTATCTTCTGGTTCGTTCCCTTTTGTTTTGTTTGGTTTCAGTGGTGGCTGGCTCAAGGCGGCTGTATCTTTTCTTATTATAACTTTAGCGGCATTGATCCAACTTAAGCTGAATTAAGAGAACTACTTATTGGGCTAGCCAGACCTAAAATAGTGAACCCAATATACTCCGTTTTAGACCTATAAAGTGGAGCACGCCTTTGTATAATGCAATTGATCATCATGTTCGATGGGATTTGATCTACAGAGTTCTTCTCACAAACATGATGATCTGCTTCTCCAATAGTAATAGACACCGTTATACTTGATTCTATTATGATGTGATAGTTTTCTTAGTATTAGTGGCACTTTGTCTATCACAATAGATGATATATTTATGTTATTTCAAGTTCAATTTTGGCAGGAAACTCATCAATCGTATTATTCTTTGCAAGCATTATTAGTCACTAAGTATTTTGCTCTTGTAGAAGAAAAAATAATATACTTTACAAAGTTTTGATTACCATGACATAATTCTCCCTCCAAAATGTTGGGGATAGAATACTTCAAACCAAATGAAAAAAAATTAAAGATTAATAATAATAAATTAGAATAAAAAATTGATGAAAGATTTATATAGTTCAACACTCTACGTATGCCCACGGAAAAGATCTAGTTCTTTACAAATCCTCTTTTACATCCTCTCATATAATTTTTTTTAATTTTTTAATCTTTCTCTCATTCTCTTTATGCTCCCTAAGAATAAGCTCAAAAGCACTTAAAAGTATTAACACATATCTTACTCTCATCAAACCTAGAGATGCATAAGATATTTATAAAATAATTAGATTTTAATTTTTTTGAACAAGTTCTTCGAAAAAACTCCTACTTTTTTAAAATTTTCAGACAACTTTTTTACTTTGAAATATTTTGAAACAATGCTCTTTAATTATATGAAAAGATTATTTTATCCATTCTTTCATCAAATCCACCATCGCCTTATCATCACATGAGGGCCTATCATCGCTCATATCCTACATCCATTTGTAGCCCTTGCACTAAGATTGATCATTTTCCTTCACTATACATGGGTCTACCTCCTCCGCTTGTAGCCCTTGTATAAGGGTTGGTTGCCCCACTTCGTTTTGCATGGGGCAACTCCTCTTCGCTTGTAACCCTTATGCAAGGATTGACTACCTCCCTTTGTCGTGCACAAGGTTGCCCTCTCCTCTGCAACCCTTGTGAGAGGGCTGGTTGCTCCCCTCTACCATATGCAGGGCCATCCTACATCGATTTTGAGTGAGCACTATTATCGTAAGTTGTTGGGTTGTAATGAGGGCAATAATGAAAGTAGTGCTCAACGGGTTGGGCTAGAGGCAAAGAAAGTGATTGACGAAGGGATAGAATAATTATTTTTAAAAAATATTTTAAAATTTTTTAAAATAGAGGCGCTCTGCAAAATGTTTTAAAAAGTAAGAATCTTTTCTAGGAATTCATGAAAAAAACTTTTGTAATTAATCACTTATGATTATTACCTTCAATATATGAGAAATTATGATTAATGGAAGCCATCTCCGCTTTAAAATTCAAACATGAAACAAGACCAAAAATCATTTGGATGAATGATGACATATCGACAATTTGGAAAGAAAACCTCCACAAAATCAACGCCTTTTAGTTGTTCACAACCTTTTGGCAACTAGTCAAAATTCGTATAATTTGATTTGTTTTTCACTATTATAATTTGATACAAAGACATTAACTTTCAAAACCTTTCTATTCTTTGATAGTTTGACCAAACTATTAAGTGTTATTTTGTGCAGAGACTCCATCTTTTCTTGCATGTCTCAGTCCATGCTGCTTAAAAATATTCTCTCTTTTTTTATCATTAAACATAACACTGATTCCAGCAGCAGTATGTTCTTTATGTTTGAATCCTGAAATCAATAACGAAACTCTTCTTGGCTTCCAAATACTACCGAAACGAACCGTCTTAATTTGTCATCAAATGGCGTCCGTTCTCTTCCTCCCGTTCTCTCTTCCTGCGTGTCCCCCTCCGCTGAATCCCCCCACACCCTCCTATAGATCCCTCCGACTCTCGTCTCCACCATCTTGGGCTACTGCTCCCACTTCTTGTGCTCCACTCCTCTCCAATATTGTCACTTTTTAACATCCTCCAGCCGCATCTGATTCCTCGAAACCACTGCCATCTTCTTATCTCAACAGTAACTCTATTTCTTGGGCAGATCTTTTCTAAAACATCCAACACCCAGAAAAGTTGGAAGCCGGCCCAAGATTTTGAAGCCAAACTTTAATGGATCGTAGACTCCTCGAAGCTTTCTCTTGAAATTGATCATGCAGAAACATGCAGAAGTTCACTTGACAGACGAGGCATGAAAAGAATAGTACATATGGAAAATTCTTCCATCGCACCTCACCTTTGGTTTTAATCAAAATCGAACTCCCCAAGCTTTGGAGTTTTTTCAAATAGTTTTATATCGTTGATATAGTCGCTAGATTTTTTTTGTTTCTATTTGAACTTCACTTTTTCTATCACAATAGATGATATATTTATCTCATTTCAAGTTCAATTTTCTCATCAGACTCATCAATCATATAATTTATTTCTTTGCAAGCATTACTAGTCACGAATTCTTTTGCTCTTGTAGAAGAAAAATACTATGGTTTTTGAAATTTTGATTACTATCACACAACTCCAAAATATTGGGAAAAGAGAAGATTTCAAAAGAAAAGAAAATTCACAGCCATCACAATCAAATAATAAACTATAAAACTGTTGGAAAAAAACATGTTAAAACAGAGTATTCTTTTCTCTCTTTATGTATCAAAATGGGTTTCTCATCAAAATACCAACTTGATATTCAAATGAAAATATCAACCAAATAAACAATTGAGCAAAAAATCAATCAACCAAATCTTTTAACGTGGAAACCCAATGTGGAAAAAATCACGGGACCATAGTCCACCTCAAATTTCCACTATCAATAGTAATGATAACAGGTTTACAATAGGTTTTCTCTAGAATAACTAGAGGATCACAATAACATCAAGATCATAGATCTTGGCTCAAGAATAGCATATATTCCTCATATAGGGTGGATCTCCTTATAAGAGAATTCTAGATCTCACAAAGTGGGTATAACAGGAAAGTACCTCAGAGAGGGTAAAATATAGATCAAAACCATTAGGATTGTAGAGCTTACTGTAAGGATTCTTTGTATAAAATTTGGGCCAAAACTGACAACGTTTGGCCACCGATCATGAAGCAGAAATCTCAAAACCCTTACTTTCTCTCTCTTCTTTTCTCTACAAGCCGTTGCACACGTTCACTACGCCCACAAACTTACTGTACCAAACCCTTTCTCTTGTTTGCTGCCCTTAGTTAGTGATTTGGGCTCAATAGGCCCAATTGTCCAAGCCCACATATGGGC
The DNA here is from genome assembly GCF_000313855.2 of Musa acuminata subsp. malaccensis. NCBI lineage: Eukaryota > Viridiplantae > Streptophyta > Magnoliopsida > Zingiberales > Musaceae > Musa > Musa acuminata. Next base: position 195,971 of record NW_008991822.1, on the reverse strand, counting down.
TGGACCCAACAATTCTCCCCCTCCAGCTCATATGATGGGCTGTACTAAGCCCGCTCTTCGCCTACATGCTTCAAGCTTCTCCCTAGGCAAAGAATTTGTCAACATATCTGATTCATTCTCATTAGTATGCACTTTTTCTAACTGTAATTCTTTCATCTCAAGCACATCACGAATCCAGTGATATCTCACATCAATATGCTTGGATCTAGAATAGTATGTTGAATTCTTGGAGAGGTGAATGACACTCTGACTGTCACAGTAAATAGTATATCCTTCCTGTAGAAACTTTTTCATCCATAAAGCTTCCTTGCAGGCTTCAGTAATTACTATGTATTCTACTTCTGTGGTTGATAGAGCAACACAATTCTGTAACTTTGATTGCCAAGACTGCTCCTCCTGCAAATGTCATTAAGAATCCCAAAGTGGACTTCTTGGAATCAGTATCACCTTCCATGTCTACATATGTATAACCTTCTAACACAGGTTCATCATTGCCAAAACATAAACATAACCTGGAAGTACTTCTTAGATATCTTAATATCCATTTCACTACTGCCCAATGTTCCTTTCTAGGATTAGAAAGAAATCGGCTGACAACTCCAACTGCATGAGCTATATCTGGCCTAGTACAAACCATAGCATACATCAAACTACCTATTGCAGATGAGTAAGGCACTCTGGACATTTCTTCTTTTTCTTTCTCACTTGTAGGATATTGTTTCGAACTAAGCTTTAAATGACCTACAAGTAGAGAACAAACTGTTTTGGCTTTACTCATGTTGAATCTTTCAAGAACATTTTCAATGTAAGTCTCCTGAGATAGCCAAATCTTCTTTTTCTTCCTATCACGAAGAATCTTCATGTCAAGTATTTGTTTCACCGATCCCAAGTCTTTCATGGCAAAAGACTTACTTAGCTCTCTTTTAAGCTTTCCAATTTTTCCAACATCATGGCCAACAATCAGCATATCATCAACATATAACAGTAAAATAATAAAATCATCATCTGAAAATTTCTTCATAAACACACAATGATCAGATGTGGTTCTATCATACCCTTGACTCATCATAAAGGAATCAAACTTCTTATACCACTGTCTAAGTGCCTGTTTGAGTCCATATAAGCTTTTCCTAAGCTTACACACCATATTTTCTTTTCACTTGACTTTGAAACCTTCTGGTTGCTCCATGTAAATTTCTTCTTCTAAGTCACCATGAAGAAATACTGTTTTTACATCAAATTGCTCAACTTCTAAATTCAAGTGAGCAGCCAAACCACGAACAACTCGGATAGAGGACATTTTCACAACTAGAGAAAATATTTCTTTAAAGTCAATACCTTCCTTTTGACTGAATCCTTTCACAACTAGGCGTGCCTTGTATATTTGTTGTGAGCTATTGTTTTTAGTCTTCAATTTATAAACCCACTTATTCTTGAGAGCTTTCTTCTCTTTAGGCAATTTTACCAAGTCATATGTGTGGTTCTCAAGCAAGGATCTTATCTCTTCTTGCATGGCTTTAAGCCACTCATTCTTATTCTTATGTAGAATAGCTTCTTGGTAAGTTTCTGGCTCTCCCCCGTCAGTAAGCATAACATACTCATGTGGAGGATATCTGGTAGATGGTTGTCGCTCTCTAGTGGATCTTCTCAATGGAATCTCAACTGGTGGTGGAAGTGCTTGTTCAGTTGGTTCAGCGTCACCAACTGTAGGTGTATCATCACTGGTATTCTCACCACAATCTTCTTGTTCATCTCCCCTATGATCATCATAAACTAGAAGTGAAGGAACTGGACTCAAACTCTAAGGAATATAAATAGAGGTTCCTGGCTTCTCAATATTATCACCATCATCAAACAATTGGTCTTCAAGAAACACAACATCTCTGCTTCTAATAATCTTCTTATTCACTGGATCCCATAATCTGTACCCAAACTCTTCATGACCATATCACAAGAAGATATATGCTTTTGCTTTACTATCAAGCTTGTACCTCTCATCTTTGGGAATATGAACAAATGTTTTACACCCAAAGACTCTTAAGTGATTATAAGATATATCTTTTCCTCTCCATACTCTCTTTGGAACATCACCTTTCAAAGGAACTGATGGAGAAAGATTTATCAGATCAATTGTAGTTCTCGTAGCCTCCCCCCAAAATGACTTTGATAACTTAGCGTGGGAAAGCATACACTTAATCCTTTCTTCAATGGTTCTATTCATCCTTTCTGCCACACCGTTCTATTGAGGAGTTTTAGGAACTGTTTTCTCAAGCCTAATACCATGAAACCTGTAATAATTCTCAAAAGGACCCCTGTACTCGCCACCATTATCTGATCGAATACACTTTAGTTTTTTGCCAATTTCTCTTTCAACATTGACATGAAACTCCTTGAAAACATCGAGTACCTGATCTTTAGATTTCAAAGCAAAAGCCCACACTTTTCTAGAATAGTCGTCAATAAAAGTAATAAAATAAAGAGCACCTCCAAGAGTTTAGTTTGCATAGTACAAACATCAGTATGAACTAAATCAATAACATTTGATATTCTAGATGATGGATATGTCTGAAATGCAACTCTATGTGTTTTTCTAGCTAAGCAATGATCATAAGATTTAAGAGATGTACCTTGCAACTCTGGTAAGAACTGCTTTCTAGCAAGAGTTTGAAGTCTCTTCTCATTGATATGTCCAAGCCTCTTATGCCAAAGATCTATACTTTCACCTTTTTGAATTGCATTAATCTCTCCTTTATGTAGCTTAGCTTCCATGACATAAAAAGAGTTAAGTTTCTTTCCTCTTGCCACAATCAGAGAACCTTTAGTGACTTTCCATTTGCTTTCACCAAAACAATGTGCAAAGCCCTCATCATCAAGTCTACCTTTAGATATCAAGTTAAGATGAATATCTGGAACATGTCTTACATCTTTGAGTATCAATTTGCTCCCAATACTGGTCTCCAAGCAAATATCTCCAATACCTACAATGTACCATTGTTTCCCATTCTGATATTACCAAAATCACCAGCAGTGTAAGATCTAAAGAAATCACCATGAGAAGTGACATGAAATGAAGCACCAGAGTCAATTACCCAATTACTGTCCTGAGCTACAAGACTAACACAACCTTCATCACAGACAATAGTGATATTACCTTCAGTAGCAATTGTATTAGTCTCTTTCTCATTTTTCTTCATTTCATTCTGTTCTCACTTCTAAAACCTACACTCTTTCTTCATGTGACCTAGCTTGTTACAGTGAAAACATTTGATATCTCTTCTAGACTTGGATCTTCCTATATATCCATGTGGGTTTCTACTATGACTTCTTCCACGTTTTTCTTGTTTTTCAGTAACAAATGCTCCAAAAGAAGATTCACCGTGTTCTTTCCTTCTGGCATCTTCATTTAGCAAATTGTCTTTAACCATATCTATAGTTAGAGTCCCCTCTGGCGTGGAGTTACAAATAGTCACCACATACGTTTCCCAACTTTCTAGTAAAGAGCTGAGTGTTGAATCTCGGATTTTGATGATGAAGTCAATTGTCATTTGTTATCTAATATATATGTTGAGATAAGTGTGCAGGATTAACTATGATGAAAATAAGACATGAAGCAGGAGTTGCGCTGGAGTCAAGATAATGATCACGTTGGGAGTTCGAGAGTTCGACGGAAGTTCGGACAATCGTCGGAGGTTCTACGGGAACAAATCCGAGAAGTCCATAAGCTTGCCAAAGAAGCTCGTCGGAACTCGCCAAGTGGATCGTCGCAAGTCCAGGAGTTTGCCGGAAGTCCGCAGGAGCATCACCGAGGGTTCATCGAATGATCGACGGAAGTTCGCCGGAAGCTTGCCGGAAGAAGCGATTGACGTACCGAAGCAAATTGCAGAAATTGTCTCAGGAAATATCATAGTTAGCACAATGATTAAGTTGGAAATGAGAGGTGATCCCATTAACTTAATCTTGGGGCAATTGGGCCCCTGAAAAATCTAAATTGGGCTGAATGGATCAACCCATTCTGACCCTGATTTCTGTTGGGAGGTGCAACCGCCCAAGCCAGGAGGTGGCACCGCTTGGGCTAAGTCTCCGAGCGAGACTAGGCGGTGCAACTGCCACAGCCAGGTGGTGGCACCGCCTGGGCTTAGTCTCCGAGCGAGACTGGGCGGTACAACCTCCCCTAACAAGAGGTAGCACCGCCTGAGCTCGGTCTTCGAGCTCTAGCAGGAGGCGCAACCGCCGTAGTCAGGCGGTGGCACCGCCTGAGCTCGATCTTCGAGCTCTGGCAGGAGGTGCAACCGCCCCTGACAAAGGTGGCACCGCCTAGAGACTCAGTCTTCGAGCTCTGCCAAGCGGTGCAATCGCCTCAATCAGGAGGTGCAACCGCCTGATCTCGGAATTCCGGGAATTGACAGTTTTGAGCTCCAAATTTGAACTGGGTTGGGACCTATAAATACCCCACCCATTCAGCACTGAAAGGGCATGAACTTACACCGAAATCTTGATCTTGTTCTGTGATTTTTATTGCTTAAAATTGTTGTAAAGGCCAAAAGTTCTTCTCCCTCTTTTCTTCCAAGTTCTGAGTTGTAAAGAGAGGAGAGAAAATTCTGTAAGGGTTGTCTCCTAAGCCCATAAAAAGGAGTGAAACTGTAAAAGGGTGGTTGGCCTTCGCCTATTGAAGGAAGGCCTCTAGTTGACGTCGATGACCTCGTCGGTGGAGGAAGCCAAAAGTGGAGTAGGTCAAGATTGACCGAACCACTCTAAATCTCAGTTTGCATTTACTTTGAGCATATTATCCTTACTGCAAACCTCCTCTAAAGCTTACTGCTTTCTGCACATATACGATCGGGTTTCAAGCTTTGCATTTTCTGAATCAGCATTTAGACGTAAATCAGCTTTTTCGTACGATCATCATATTTCAGTTTGCGTTTACGTTTTGATTTCTATCATAACAGCAAACTGCCTTTATATCCTTGCTTAAATTGTATCTCGCTTAATCAAGTGATTTACGAATCATCATTTAGACGTAAATCAGTTTCTTCGTACGAATATCATATTTCAGTTTGCGCCTACTATCTGATTTGAATCATAATTGCAAACTGCATTTATATCATTGCTGCATTTTGCTTAATCAAAAGTTGAAGTGATTTACGAATCGGCATTCTTACCGAAATCACTTTTATCGAACGAACGCAGTTTTTATCGTAAAAGGTTTTCCGCTGCACTAATTCACCCACCCCCCCCCCCACCCCCTCTTAGTGCTCTTGATCCTAACAATTGGTATCAGAGCGGGGTTAACTCTTAAACGGATTAAAACCCAAGAGAGATGGCATACGCCGGAAACCAAGAGGGCCATTCTATCACACGTCCACGCATGTTCAATGGGACGGACCACACCTATTGGAAGATCCGAATGAGGATCTTTCTTATTTCTATGGATTTTGAACTTTGGAATCTTGTCGAAAATGGATTTTTGAAGTCTTCTCTTCGAATGATCGATTGGAATGAATTGGAGAAGAAGGCTTTCGCTCTTAATGCAAAGGCTATGAATGCCTTATTTTGTGCGCTTGATAAAAACGAGTTCAATCGTGTTTCGGTTTGTGAAACAGCATTTGATATTTAGCACACACTCAAAGTGACTCACGAAGGCACAAGTAGAGTGAAAGAGTCAAAAATCAATCTTTTGTTACATTCTTTCGAACTTTTCCGGATGAAACCGAGTGAGACTATTGGCGACATGTTTACTCGTTTCACGGATGTCGTCAACGGTCTAAAAGGACTCGGAAAAAGTTTTTTAGATTTTGAGCTCGTAAATAAGATTCTAAGATCCCTTCCTAAGAGTTGGGATCCTAAAGTCACTGCTATTCAAGAGGCAAAAGATCTAAACAACTTCCCTCTTGAAGAACTAATCGGGTCATTAATGACCTACGAGATGACTTGCAAAGCTCATGAAGAGCAAGAAGACATCCTTCCAAAGAACAGGAAGGATATGGCACTTAGAACTTCAGAAGATCACTTGAGAGAAAACTCAAATGATGAGGACTGTGACGATGACTTGGCACTTCTAACAAGAAAATTTAAAAAATTCATTAAAAGAAACAAGTTTAAGAATGAAACAAAAAATAAATTTGAACCCAAGAAGGACCAAGTTATTTGCTATGAGTGCAAAAAGCCGGGATACTACAAGAGTGATTGTCCCCAAGTCAAAAAGAGAACATCAAAGAAGAAGGCGCTCAAAGCAACGTGGGATGACTCGAGCACGTCCGAAGAAGAGGAGTCCAACACCGAGCAAGTTGCTCATTATGCCTTAATGGCCATCGGAGACGAGGTAATGAATTTAATAGATGCAGATTTATCATTTGATGAATTATTAAATGCCTTCCATGACTTCTTTGATGAATGTAAGATTATTAGTAGAAAATATAAATTGCTACAAAAGGAGCATGATAGTCTTACCTGTAATTTTGATAAGTTAAAAACTAAATATCATGATAGTTTAGGTTCATGCATAAAATGTCATGATCTAGAAACTCTCCAAAAGGAAAACTTGCTACTTAAGGACACCTTGAAGAAATTCGAGGTTGATAGTAAGTCATTGAACATGATCCTTGCAAACAAGGGTCACGTTCCCAAAAGAAGTGGAATTGGATTTGTGAGAAGTCCTCACCAAAATCCAACCACCTTCATAAAAGGCCCCATCTTACATGTTCGACACCAAAGCAAATGCAACTTTTGTTGCAAACTTGGACACAAAACGCATTATTGTCTATTCAAGAAAATTAGTCTGAATAAATTAATTTGGGTTCCTAAAGGAACCATGACAAATTCTATGTAACATGATAAACAATATAGATCTATTTTTGAGGCACCTAAAAGCAAATGGGTACCTAAAAATTATCCTTTCTTGTAGAAACCTATACCATCGCAAGCTAGGAGCAAGAGATGGTACCTTGATAGTGGATGCTCAAGGCATATGACCGGAGATCCATCTCAATTCTCTAAGCTCACTAGCATAGACGAAGGCTATGTCACCTTCGGAGACAAC
>NW_008991822.1:159998-177903 GCF_000313855.2 Musa acuminata subsp. malaccensis | reverse complement strand
CAGGATTAACTACGATGAAAATAAGACATGCAGTAGGAGTTGCGTCGGAGTCAAGACAATGATCACGTTGGGAGTTCGAGAGTTCAACGGAAGTTCGGACAGTTATCGGAGGTTCTACGGGAACAAATCCGAGAAGTTCATAAGCTTGCCAAAGAAGCTTGTCAGAACTCGCCAAGTGGATCATCGCAAGTCCAAGAGTTTGCCGGAAGTCCGTAGGAGCATCATCGAGGGTTCATCGGATGATCGACGGAAGTTCACCGGAAGCTCGCCGGAAGAAGCGATTGACGCACCAGAGCAAGTTGCAGAAATTGTCTTAGGAAATATCGTAGTTAGCACAATGATTAAATTGGAAATGGGAGGTGATCCCATTAACTTAATCTTGGGGCAATTGGGCCCTTGAAAAACCCAAATTGGGCCGAATGGATCAACCCATTCTGACCCTGATTTATGCTGGGAGGTGCAATCGCCCAAGCCAGGAGGTGGCACCGCCTGGGCTAAGTCTCCGAGCGAGACTGGGCGGTGCAACCGCCCCAGCCAGGAGGTGGCACCGCTTGGGTTCAATCTCCGAGCGAGATTGGGTGGTGCAACCTCCCCTGATAAGAGGTAGCACCGCCTGAGCTCGGTCTTCGAGCTCTGGCAGGAGGTGCAACCACCCCTGACAGAGGTGGCACCGCCCAGAGGCTCAGTCTTCGAGCTTTGCCAGGCGGTGCAACCGCCTCAGTCAGGAGGTGCAACCGCCTGATCCCGAAATTTTGGGAATTGACAGTTTTGAGCTCTAAATTTGAACTGGGTTGGGGCCTATAAATACCCCACCCATTCAGCACTGAAAGGGCATGAACTTACACCAAAATCTTGATCTTGTTCTATGATTTTTAGAGCTCAAAATTGTTGTAAAGGCCAAAAGTTCTTCTCCCTCTTTTCTTCAAGTTCTGAGTTGTAAAAAGAGGAGAGAAAATTATGTAAGGGTTGTCTCCTAAGCCCATCAAAAGGAGTGAAACTGTAAAAGGGTGGTTGGCCTTCGCCTATTGAAGGAAGGCCTCTAGTTGACGTCGGTGACCTCGTCGGTGAAGGAAGCCAAAAGTGGAGTAGGTCAAGATTGACCGAACCACTCTAAATCTCAGTTTGCATTTACTTTGAGCATATTATCCTTACTGCAAACCTTCTCTAAAGCTTACTGCTTTCTACGCATATACGATCGGGTTTCAAGCTTTGCATTTTCCGAATCAGCGTTTAGACGTAAATCAGCTTTTTCGTACGATCATCATATTTCAATTTGCGTTTACGTTTTGATTTCTATCATAACTGCAAAGTGCCTTTATATCATTGCTTAAACTGCATCTCGCTTAATCAAGTGATTTACGAATCATCATTTAGACGTAAATCAGTTTCTTCGTACGAATATCATATTTCAGTTTGCGCCTACTATCTGATTTGAATCATAACTGCAAATTGCATTTATATCATCGCTGCATTTCGCTTAATCAAAAGTTGAAGTGATTTACGAATCGGCTTTCTTACCGAAATCACTTTTATCGAACGAACGCAGTTTTTATCGTAAAAGGTTTTCCGCTGCACTAATTCACCCCCCCTCTTAGTGCTCTTGATCCTAACACTGAGAAGTAGTAATCATTGCATCTCATCATCTATATTCATTTTCATAGTAACCAACTTGTTTGTAAGACTCTGAAATAGGCTTATGTGCTCAACAATATTACCACCATCTTTATACTTCAAATTTACAAGTCTTATGAGGAGAGAAATTCTATTTCCCATTGTCATTTTCGCAAAGAGATTTTCTAACCTTTGCCAAACAACATCAGCTCTGATTTCATCTGAAATATGCTCATGCAAGTTTATATCCATCCATCTTCTAATATAGGCAATAGTTTTTCTATATTGAACTTCCCATTCTTCATCATCCATAGTAGAAGGTTTATCTTTAATCTTGATAGGCTTATACAAATCTTTGCAATATAGCAAATCTTCCATCAGACGCCTCAAAGTGGAATAATTTGATGAGTTCAATTTAATCATACCATCCGACTGCTCCATTTCAATCATACAAGAAAAACTAGCACCAAACAACTTGTTACTCTGATACCACTTGTTGGGAAAAAATCTATTAAAGCGGAATATTCTTTTCCCTCTTTGTGTATCAAAATGGGTTCCTCATCCAAATACCAATTTGATTTCCAAATGAAAATATCAACCAGCACAGCATAAACAATTGAGCAAAAAACAATCACATAGTGAGACCAAATCTTTTAACGTGAAAAACCCAATGTGGGAAAAACCACGGAACCGTAGTCCACCTCAAACTTCCACTGTCAATAGTAATGATAATAGGTTTACAATAGGTCTTCTCTAGAATAACTAGAGGATCACAATAACATCAAGATCATATATCTTGGCTCAAGAATAGCATATCTTCCTCACATAGGGTGGATCTCCTCATAAGAGAATTCTAGATCTCACAAAGTGGGTATATCAAGAAAGTATCTCAGAAATGGTAAAATGTAGATTAAAACCATTAGGATTGTAGAGCTTACTGCAGAGATTCTTCGTATAAAATTTGGACCAAAATTGACAACGTTTGGCCACCGATCGTCAAAAAAAATCTCGAAAACTTTACTTTGCTTTCTTTCTCTGTTTCTCTCTCGTAGTCGTACACGTTCACTGTGCCTACATATGTTCACTGCACCAAACCCTTTCTCTTGTTTGCTGCTCTCAAGTAGTGATTTGGGCTCAATAGGCTTAATTGTCCAAGTCCACATATGGGCTGAACTCAACAAAAACTCACAAAAAAATTTATATGATTCGATACTTCTTATTTACATTTACGAAGAAAGTCAAATTCTTCACCAACCCTATTATACACCATTTCACGTAGACCTTATAAAATTTTTTCTAGTTTTTTCTTTTATCCTCTCTAGACATACATACTAAAAATAAACTCAAATTTTTTACTTCTCATCAAAATATATAGGTATTTATAAAATAATCAAGCCCTCTAATTGTATAATTTATTTCCATCACAAAGAAATCCTTTTTATACTAATACTTCTTTTTCTTCGAGGGCATCAATTCCAAAGATACTTGCCAGCCTCAACATAAAACTGAATTCATTATACAAGGTATGTAAATATATTTTGTACTCATATGATTGTTACCTTCAATAGAGAGAAAATTATGATTAATAGAAGCTATCTCCATTTCAAGAATCAAACATGAAAGAAGACCAATAATTGTTTTGGATGAGCCAACACCTTTTTGTTGTTCAAAACGTTTGACAACTAGTGTCATTATAATTTGATAAGGACACATTTATTTTTCTAAACCTCTCTATCCTTTGATTGTTTGACCAAACTGTTCAAGTTTTATTTTGTGCAGAGAACCCATCTTTTCTTGTATGCTTCGTTGCTACTTTTCCCTCTACTCAATGCTTCTTAAAAGTATTCTCTCTCTTTTATAAAAAAATATTAAACATATCACTGACTTTTCTTGATCTCGATAATATCTTGATTATTGCCAAATTCTTTATGCTTGAATCGCAAAGACAATAACCAAACTCTCATCAATGATCTGGATTTTATCGGGTGAGATGATAAGGACTTTTTATATTTTTTAAACAAAAAATTTCATCAATGATCTTCCTCATTGATTCATGTGCTCCAAGTTATAATAATTGATAAGGAGGTCTAACGCATGGATAATCCAGTGTCACATCATGTAACATCAAATACCTCTCATCAATTCAATATATTGATCAAACATCATACTTGAATCAACACCGACAGTTGTTACCTTAAATGCTTATTCATCTATACATACATGACTAGATAATGACCAATGATGCTATGTAATTACTATCGTGGAATAAATCCTCACTTAAATTATTTTTTAGACCCTTTATACAAGTTTCAAGCTAGGTGTGTTCCTTGCCGAATCATTCAATATTCTACTAAAGCATCGGATTAGTCTTTATCATACACATCTTATCGCAGTTTTTATAAGATCCTATGTCAATCTATTTCATCTATCGATATCAAAATTGCAATAGGCTCGAACCTTAGGATGCAAGTGGCCCCGAACCCTGAAATGTGGGTCGGGTAGAATCTATTGTAATAGAAATCAAACAAATCGAATGGTAAAAATTAATTAACCAAATTACAATAGGTCAACATGTTGTTATATATTCTTCCAATACCTTCCATTTACCTTCCTAGTATTTTATTCATACGTCATATAAGATTCAGTTGCGTGTTCGCCACCCACCTAATAATGAAGTCACTAAAATCAATTCTGAAAACTGGACCAAAGCGGTGGACCCACTCCAGATAACGCTGCCGGCTTGCTGACGAAGCAAAACACCCAACCTTATCTGCATCCGCCCCACCTCAACAAACTCAACACATTTCTCTCTCTCTCTCAGTGGTGTTCGTACTCATTTCCATCAGCAACCTGTTTAAATATTATGTGTTTATCTGAAAAGAAAAATCCAAATAAGATCCGAATCAATTAATGTGACAGTGGGTCGAAATTATATTTAATCCGAAGTCGATCCGGACCCGAAATGTGCGTGAAATATAAAGCATTTCTCGATCTTCGTCACCTCCTCTTCTGTTTGTCTATAATTGTCATGTGATGACGACATGGCCTCTGCGTGTCCATCCGCTGATCTGACGCTGCGTCGGCCGTTCGTTGTTATATATCATTCACGTAGCACCAATCACAGCCGTCAGTGTCACAGCTCATCCGTCCGCAAAGTGAGGTCGGGATCCATCCAATTCACCGTAACGCGGTGGTTGTCCGTCGGCAGATCTCCACCGGTAAGAGACGACGCTTGTGCTGGTGAACGGTGAGATCTGGATTTTGTATGATTCCACTTAACAGCTGAGCTTGGAGGGGATATTTCCCTGTGAACGGATGTCGATTCGCGTGTCTGCGTTCCCACCGAGTGGAGGATAAGCGTGGCGTCAGAAAAGGCGAGCACAGAGTGGGACCAGTTACTGTGGCCGGATGGAGACGGGACCCACCTTCGATGAACTCGCCTCGCCGCCGACCATATGCATTCCCCCTCTCGCGTTGTCTTCCTCTCTCTCTCTCTCTCTCTCACGGCAGCGAATAATTAATAGCAGCAATGCGTATGGCTATGTGAAGGTTTCAATTACTATTTAACCCCTCAATGATATATGTATATTAATAAATTTATCTTTTTTTTTATAGAATCACATTACAGACTCAAGATTATGGCCTCCAAGTTCTTATTTGGGTATAAATTGCTTTGAAATTCGGGTGCACAATGTTTATCCAAAATTTAATATCAGACTTAACCATCTAAAATATTTTATAACATGGAGATGAATAATTAAGTTGAGCTGTGTCCTGTGTTGACGAAAGGTTTAATTGTCATACAAAATCAATCAAAGTGGTCAGTTGAATTGTTTTATTAAAATGATCAAAATATTTATTAGCTGCAGTGTATATATATGTTCGTCAAAATAATTAGTGATAACCATGGACAGTAGCATTATTACGATATCTAATTTTGTATTTCTCCCGAATCCTATTTGAATATATAAGCGTAATAAAAATGTATATTATCTAATTTAATATCCGCATCCAAGTGGATTTAATCAACTTATTACAGATATCCGTCGAGGATAAAAATGGCGTTTCAAGAGTGTCAGAGGGCATTTTCGTGAATAAAAGTTAAGGAACAGAATCACCTAAAGGAAGCCCCGCTTTTCTCCTTTTTAAATCAAATCGTTTAATTAGTTCGAGCAATGTAATAATAGTCTCTCAAATTGGTGCTTTAATTGGGGGTTGCTTTTGCTTGGTGGAGGAAGGGAAAGAGGAAGTGGAGTTGAGAGGCGAAGGGAAGGAGATAAAGATTGCCAGGGGTTTCCATTTCCATCGAATCTAAGGAAAGAAGCGACAGGGAGGGTTCCGTGGGTTGCGATGCCGGAGGCGGAGGACAGGAAAGAGGCAACGGTGGTGGAGACGGACAAGGAGACGGAGGAGGAGGAGGAGGACGATGCGGGAGGAAGAGATGTGGCTGCGGTGCTGGACTTCGACATGCTGTGCGCCACTGTGGCGCTCCAGACGCAGGGGCTCTCCGTGGGGAAGACGCGCCGGAAAGATTCGGTGGCAGAAGAGGCGAACGAGGAGGCGGGGTTGGAGTTCGGTGGCGTGCAGCGGATGTGGGAGGGCGACGTCATGGATTGCTTCGAGGACCGGCGCATCGCCATCGAAGCCGCATGGTGAAGCTTGTCTTCCCCAATCGTGCCTTGCGTTCCTTTTGTCTAAAGCATTCTTTTTCCTGGTTGTTTCAGTTGTGTTACAAAGAGGAGCCTTTTCGGGTCTCTTGAATTTGTCGTTCTTCAATAGGAAAGGCTTACATTTTTATCCTTTCTTTGGTTGAATTCCTCTGATTCATATGAATCTTTTCCGTACAACGTTTATCTGTGGCATTATATTTTGTACTTGCATTTTGCTTTTTTTTCCTTTCCTTTTTTTTGTGATTTACGTTTTATATCAGGATGCAATAGTTTGATGAAAAAACGCAGTGATTCTTTCTGCAACGAACACGGTCTTGATTGTTGATGTGAATTTCTATGATGTAATGATTTAAATGTTATTTTGCAGTTGCCCATGCTATAGATTTGGGAAGAACATGCAAAGATCCAACTTAGGGTCGTGGTTTCTTCAGGTGAGGCTTTATTCTTGGTTGCTTCAAGTTTTATATGATTTTTACCAAAAAATCATCTTTTTCGTGTGTATAAATAAGAAATGTAAAAGGAAAATATCGCTTTTGTTGCTGTGGTATTGTCAAGTTAAAATTTGTCCCTAACATACTGTTTGATTTTGTTATGTATTTGTTTCTTAACTGGTTCTTTTATTTTGAGCTGTTATTCACTGTTTGGTTACATTTTTGAGAAAAATTAATCGTCTCTTTTGGGAGGGTAATAATCCTGCTGTTTACCTAGCTAATCGGCCGAGGGCAGTATATAAAATTTCTATTTATTCTATATGGATGTGAATTTCCCTAGTGAATTCTGAATCTTCTTTGTTGAAAATTTATCTGAGTGATTTTCATTTGTTGGGGAATATAGAATTTTCTTGGCGAATGTTTTCTTCGCACATGCACATAAGCATGCAAGCAAACATAAAAAAAGACTTTTTACATAGAAAATGTATATTCTAGCAGTGTGCATAAAAAAAAAAAATTGCTGCTGGGCAGACATTATGGACCTGTCATATGGCATTGTCTATAATGATTTGCAAGGTTGACCATTTACTATTACTAATTTAACATCCTAGTAAATTGGCTGATGGGGAGACATTTTGGGACTTTTGTAGACCATGCTTTTACATTGTAAGAGAAGGGTCCTAGTAAGGCTGGATATGATCATTCTCTTAGCGCTGGTGCTGTTATGACATATCTAGTTGACTATCTGTACCAACAAGCCATTACTGACTAGTCTAGGCTAAATAGGTCATGTTGCTTTCTTTTTCATAGGAGTTGAGAAGGCAACTTCCTTTACTATAAGTATTCACTCTTGTGCTAATAACTTGTAACATCTCTATGGTTGACACATTCTGGTGCTAGTTTGACTATTGAGTGCCAAATTACAATTATTCCAGCCTGTTACATCAAAGTTAATTTACTGGTGCAAATCAGCCATTTTCTTTGATATGATCTTCTATATTCTGGGTTTATATGGGAACTATGTGATTGTAATATAAGAATGCATTTGTTAACTACTGAATTCTACAGGGGAACTATTTTTCAGGGAATATTTTGTTGGCATGTATTTCTGAATACTTAAGGGATTATTTGTAGACTATGTATCACAAAGCATAATTCTTTTTTATGCCATCCAACATATTTTCGTAGTTGATATGTTTGCCTCTAGCTAGTGAATAAGTAGAATATAAAGTAAAATTAATATTATAGTGGAACATGATTGGATTTAGATGTGAATGACTAGTCTTCTAGTCATCCCATCTAGAAAAGATTGAAAGGAATTGGTTGCATTAGCTGATAAAAGATAATCAAACTAAACTTGTATTTCTGGAAGTAGAAATGTATTTATTCCAAAGCTTGGGATGTGTGCTTAAATCTAAGGATCCTAAGCTAGATAGATCCAGCATGTTGTGATTTCGTTGAATTTTAAACACTTCTTTTTTCTTGAGAAAGGTTAAACATCAAGCTTTGGACTTGAAATTACATAGTAATTTTTTATGTTCCTCATTAGTTTTTGCAACACATGATATCGAACCATATATAATACTAATTGCTGATGTTGATTGCATAAACATTAATTACGCTGTCTTGTGTATAAATATATTACACATGCTTTTCATTTAAATATTTTGTAAAGCTGGTCCTGGTGCTAATTTTCACTTGTTATGTTGCACAAATAAATTTATCTCTTTCCACAAAAGTGTATGCAGTAGGATTATGCATCACTAATTAATTCAATGTATTACAAAATCTTCTTACTTAAAAAGTTTGCATGGATGCTTAAGTTTCCTTTTATTACCTTGTTGAAGTTTCTCCTTGTGCTATTTGTTTCATATCACCTTCATTGATTTGATTTTTTTTTTTGGGTACAGGCAATGGTGTATTTTATCTTTATAGTTGTTTCATTGTTCAATTTCATAGCTTTTGGTATTACCGACCATCATATCTTCTTATATATGGGAATTGTATCTACCATCTTGACGGGGTTGTATTTGGGTTACTTCCGTACCCGAATAAAGAAGCAATTTAACATACGGGTATGCATCTCTTCCTAGTTTATTATTGTTCTCAATTTTCTTGTGCTATATTTTGTAGTTTGTAAATTAGTTGTGCTTCATGTACAACCCATGGCTAACTTTTTTTTCCATTTTCATGTTAAAAATAGGAAGTTCACTAGTCAACTCAAATGCATGCTCTTTTATGAGCTTCTTTAACAAAATTTCCACATGATAGGGTATTAGAAAATTGTATAGGGAAATAGTTTAGCAATTTGTTTTATTTGTGAGAAATTAGATACTTGAATTGTGATGGCACATTATAATTTGCGGTGGCAATGGAAGTTGCGGATGGTGATGTCATGAGCGGAGGAAGCTTTAGATTTGTTTATCGGTGGCGGAGGAAGTTGCAGTCCTCTCTCTCGATGGTAGAAGGAGCTGGACACAGAAGTAGCGACAGTCCTGTGTGTCAGCGATGGGGGCAGTGACGAAGGAAGTATTGGTAGCGAAGACATCGACTGTGCAAGGGTTTAAGGCTCGGGGTCACGTGAGGGGGTAGGGGGTGGGTTTTGCAACTATAGTAATACTATGTAGCTTAGTTGGTTCAATCGAACCAACTAGCTACTGTTTAACTAAACCAGACTTAATAGTTTGGTTTGGTTGCATGGTTTCAACCAAACGCTGCCCGAGGCACCTAGTGCCTTAGTTCAGGCAAGCACCCATGTGGCGCTTCACTAAAGCGCCCCACCTAGCCAATCTATGAGGCGCTCAAGCCTCACCTCGCCTCGCCTCACCCGAGTGGCTAGGTGAGCGTCCGAGCACCTATTTAAATCCCTGTATGAGTGTACAAGTCTTTTGTTTACTAAACCTTGTGAAACAAATGATTCTGACACTTATGCTGGGACTTGTTAAGGTGAACCATTATCTAGTAAAAGTATAATTCTTCTAATACTATTGAGATTATCTTTATGCTTAAAAGGTTACAGTGAATAAAAACAGATGATATTTTGCTAGATTGAGTTCCATTTGGATCGTTAGGAGTGCGATTTCTATGTGATTTATCTCTGCAATTTTTTCTCCTGTAACCAGTATTGTCATACTAAAGATTGCCAACATCACTGAATGCTTGAGGTTTCACCTTGAGGCATGAGCTATGAGATTTTTTTATTTGCACATAATATTTGAATATCTTTTTTAATGTGCTTCGATAGGAGGAGTATATGGTAAATTAGGTAGCTGTATGAACGATATTTTTACAACTCAGGGACCTGTTTGCAAGATCAATGAGATCTGTCAAGTATTGAAACTGCCACATGGAGAACAGTGGAAATAGACTAGGCTCTCATGTTTCCTCATTGTGCCCATAATAAACAAACTTGGTCATACTTATATTTTATGCATGATAATGATAATTTATCAACATGTGTTGTTGTCTCATTGGTGCCAACTCTAGCTTCAGACATACTACTGACTCATTCTTTTGATATATAAGTTTGGATGCTTGCATTCTTGGATTCTTTTAACATACGTTTTATTTGTTTGCAGGGAAGTGATAGTTCTTTAGATGATTGTGTTAACCATCTCATCTGCCCTTGTTGCACATTATGCCAGGTTACTATAAGATCCTTAAAAAATTGCAGATTAATATTACTCACAAGACATTTGCCAAGGATTTTTATGACATGCTGTGTTTCATTGGCTTGGTCAGGAATCAAGGACATTGGAAATGAACAATGTCCAAAATGGTGTATGGCATGGTCGGGGCGACACGTTATGCTTAGCTACTGGTGGTGAAGGAAGCAAGGTGTTCACAGCTCTCCGCAAGCCTCCTCTGTTTCCAACCAAATCTCCAGATATTTGTAGCATGGAGAGAACAACAAATGGCAGTGAGCACTTATGGAATGCAGACGGAAGCCATTCTGAGCCTCTAGTCCCATCAGTCCAATTAGGACAGCAAGCTTGAAATACAAGCTAGCTGTCTGTTATGTTCTTAGATTAACATTGGGAAGGAAGTCGAAGTTTAATGGCCATTTTTCTACTTGAAGCTGACTCAAAAAGATTCTTTGTAACGATTTCCCAGAAAACTATGATATTGAAAAGTTTCATGAAAGGAAAGGACTTGGCTGGTTGACTTGCATGGTTGTCTGATAGGTCAGAACCATTATGGTCATTGTAATTTCATCCAATAATGCAAAGCTAGACTCACTGTCGAATAGACTGTTTATCAAGTAGGAAATCTGTTTTATTACATAAGTTTCAAGTAAATATCCAAAAAGGTGTGCTGGTCAGGATTGTTGATGTTTGTATCTTGTTAAGATTGTCCCCTCAACAATTTATCTTTATCAATTCTTACTAAACTTTTGATATTTGGTATAAGAGAACTTGGTGAATTAATTTTTTTTTATCTTAATGAGAAAATAATCATCATAATCATATTATAATAGTCCTTGGTTGAGACAGAATGCGATCTGTATAGCCACTATTATAATTATTTTATTAGGATATATCTGGTTATATGCAAAAATTACAATCCCACATACAACAACCATAATTAATATATTATCGATTTTCACTTTATTTTTTTGTCACATCTTTTATCTAATTCCAAGAAGTGGAAATAGACATCCAAATAATCACATTAGAACTTTTATTTTCATTCATAGCTGTAATCGATTAAATTCCTCTAGTGATATGCCTACAAACATTAAAATTGTTTAGCATATCCTTTTAGTTAATATCCATACTAAATACTCAAAGTCAATAACTTCAAACTATCATTACTAATAGTCAGGATAAATCCAAATAAAACATATAAATATATATGATAATATCTCAAATATCCCTAACATTAAATATATATTAATTTTTTTGATTCATTTTGGTGTGAATTGTGAATGGTGATTTTTACATGTTCTAGTAAATAAAATTTATTATTTTAGGAAAGAAGATTCAAGTTTGCATGAAATATTAATGGTTCTCCTCTTTTGCTTGTATGTTATAATAATAGTACTTCAATTATTTCTAGACCCGCTTTAACTCGGCATATAACTCAAGAAAGATACGATATGATCTCAGCGTATGTACATGAACAGAATTTGATGCACATTGCATGTGGTAATTGGTTGGATACTTTCTTCTCAGACCACTAGAAACCCGCATTGCTTTCCATCTATAAGGCTCATCTTCATTCATTAATTGCCTATGCAATTGCTCTCCCATCTTCTCGGATGCTTTCAATCCCATGAAATTCCTAAACATTCCTAGGATCCTATCAATCGCAGCTTCCAAAGGTATCGATCACCTTTTCCTCCTCTTTTGTTAATGTTTGCATCTTGTAAAGTTTGTGGCCTAGGATAATTCATCTTTAACAATTCTTACGACACTTTTGATAATTGATATCAGAAAACTAGGTGAAACAAATGATTTTTTTTTGTTTGAATAAGAAAAAAATACCACTATTTTTAATTATTTCATTAGGATATATCCAATTACATGTGAAAATTATAACCCCAAAGATTGTTGGCCTGACAGCCCATAGTGGGTTCAGCCCATGGTGGGCTTTAAAGAGGAAGAAAAAGGGTAGTAGTAAGGGTGAAAATTGCAGCTACGTGATTCCAAAGAAAAGGAGGAGAACAAAGATAACGCAAAGATGTAATCCTTGTATCCTAGTTATTCTCTTGTAATTGTTGCTAGGGTATTTGGCAAGAGATTGAGATTTGTATATTCATTATTCTCATAGTGGATTATCTTTAGTTTGCCCCATGGTTTTTATTATTCACAGTGGAGGGGTTTTCCACGTATATCTTGGTGTTCTATTTGATTGTGATTCCATTTAATTCCGTTGCGTGTTATGGCCTGCTAGTATTTGTTCATGTACAAAAGTTTATTTCTCTTTATATCCCATCAACTAGTATCAGAGTAGAGTTTTGATGATTTAATTTTGTATTTAAACATGGAGGCCAATAGTATTTCTCGCATGATTAGTTTGAATGGAAACAATTGGATGATATGAAAGATATCTTGTATTGCAAAGATTTGTATGGACCTTTGTAGGGGGATAGTGCAAAACCCACAACTATGACAGATGATGAGTGGAAGAGGTTAGATCGAAAAATAGTTGGGTTTATTCGATAAAGGTTTGATGATAGTGTCTTTCAACATATTTCTATTGAAATTTTTGTATATTCTCTTTAGAAAAAGTTGGAAAGTCTCTATGAAAGAAAAACAACTGGCAACAAAGCTTTTTTGATCAGAAAACTTGTGAACCTAAAATATAGAGAGGGTGTTTCTATTGTTGAGTATTTGAATGAAATGCAGAGTATCACTAACCAGTTATCCTCTATGAAAATGTCTCTTGATGATGAGTTGTAGGCATTGCTACTTCTCAGTTCATTATTAGAAAGTTGGGAGATACTGGTAGTTTTCCTTAGTAATTCTATACCAGATGGTGTTATGACTGTGAGTCAAGTAACAAGTAGTTTGTTGAATGAGGAGTTGAGAAGAAAGAATTCAATAACATCTCAGAATAATTCATAGGCACTTATCTTAAAGAACAGAGGAAGGTCAAAGTCTAGAAGCAATTCACGCTTGGGTAGAAGCAAGTCAAGATCCAGAAAAGATATTATTTGCTATAACTGTGGTAAGAATGAACATTACAAGAACCAATATAAGCAACCTAAGAAAAAAAAGAAAAAGGAAAAAGATGTAGAGTCTATAGAGTCAAAAGATAAAATTACAACTATAGTGTAGGGTGGTGATTATTTGATTTTATCTCCTTCTGATGACATATTTTTTATGTATGTCAGGATCTTGAGTGGGCGATTGACACAGGAGCTTTTTATCATGCTACACCACGGAGAGAGTTTTTTGCTACATACAAGTCTGGAAATTTTGGTGTTAACAAGATGAACAACTATGACACGGCAGACATCCTTGGCATGTGTGATATCTATTTAAAGACCAACCTTGGCTGTAAGTTGGTGTTTAAGGATGTGAGGCATGTGATTGACTTGAGGCTAAATTTAATTTCAGTTGGAAGGCTAGATAATGAAGACTATGATTGCATATTTCACCGAGGGCAATGGAAGCTCAGTAAGGGTTCTCTAATTGTGGCTAGTGGAAAAAAATGTTATACTTTGTACAAGTTGCATGCTAAAGCTTATGGTGAGCAGTTAAATGCTACATAGAAAGACTTCAACATGGAGTTATGGTATAAGCGACTGGGACACATGAGCGAGAAGGGGCTGCAAACTTTTTCCAAGAGAGACGTATTGCCAGACCTCAGAGGTACACATTTGAACTCTTGTATTGATTGTTTGGCTAATAAACAACACAAAGTTTTATTTGCTAGTCCTGTTTTGTCTAGAAAAATACATGCTTTAGACCGTATTTATACAGATGTATGTGGTCCTTTGAGGACAAAAACTCCTGGTCAATCTATTGATGTTCCTAGTATAAGTGGTGCACTTTATTTTGTCACTTTTATATATAATTTTTTCAGGAAAGTTTGGACATATGCTTTGAAGACTAAAGATCATATTAATAATGTCTTCAAAGAGTTTCATGCTAGAGTTGAAAGGGAGACAGAAAGACAATTGAAATACATAAGATCAGATAATGGTGGTGGAGTACACAGGATTATTTAATGATTATTGCAGGTCACATGAGATCCAACATGAGATGATAGTTCCTAGTACACCTCAGTATAATGCAATTGCAAAGAGGATGAACTGCACCATCATAGAAAAGATCAGATGTATGCTTTCACAGGCTAAGCTACCCAAAAAGTTTTGGGATGAGGGTTTAAGGACTGCAGTTGATGTGATCAACTTGTCACCATATACAACCCTATATAGTGATGTTGCAGAGCATATATGGTCAGAGAAAGATATTTCCTACAAGCATTTGAGAGTATTTAGTTGTCGTGCATTTGCACATATTCCAAACAATGAGAGGTCCAAGCTGGATGGTAAGATAAAAGAATATATTTTTCTTGGCTACTCACATGATCATTTTGGTTACAGGCTTTGGGATCTAGAAAAGTAGAAAGTGTTTAGAAGCAGAGATGTAGTCTTCTTTGAGTGGTATAGAAAATTTGATTCATTTATGACAGAAAATTGATACAAAAGAACAGCTTTAGATCATTGTGCGTACATCAAATGGTTTGGTGAGAATTTTATTATTCTTTTACTTTATGTTGATGATATGCTTATTCTTGGGAAAGATATGTCTAAAATTGATAGGTTGAAGAAGGAACTAAGTGAGTCTTTTGCAATGAAGGACATGGGGCCAGCAAAGCAAATAATGGGCATGCAGATTTCCCGCGATAGAAAAACTAAGAAGATTTGATTATCACAGGAGAAATACATCGAGAAGATATTGGAAAGGTTCAGTATGAGCAATGCAAAGCCAATTGGTTCTCCTCTTGCAAGTCACTTCAAGTTGTGCTCAAAATAGAGTCCATTAAGCGATGAGGAGAAGGAGAAAATGTAAAAAGTTTCTTATGCTTCGGTAGTTGGAAGTTTAATGTATACAATAGTATGTACGAGGCTAGACATCGCATATGCAATAGGTGTTACTAATAGATTTCTTGCAAATCCAAGCAAAGAGCACTAGATAGTAGTGAAGTGGATTTGTAGATATCTCAAAGGGAACTCTAAGGTTTGTTTAAGCTTTAGAGGTGGACCACTTGTGTTGATAAGTTACATAGATGCAGATATAGCAAGAGATATAGATACGAGGAAGTCCACATCAGGTTATGTACTTACTTTTGCAGGGAGAGTTGTGTCATAGTAATCCAGATTGCAAAGGTGTATTGCTCTCTCTACTATAGAGGCAGAATATATTGCTGCTACAGAGGTATGCAAAGAAATATTATAGATGAAATAATTATTGCAAGAATTGAGACTGAAATAGAAAAATTATGTGGTACATTGTGATAACCAGAGTGTCATCCATTTGTGTAAGAACCCAACTTTTCATTCCAAGTCAAAGCATATAGATGTCAGATACCACTGGATTCAAAATGTACTTGAAGAGAAGCAATTGCAACTTTAGAAAATTCACACAGATAACAATGGAGCAGACATGTTAATAAAAACCTTACCAAAAGAAAGACAGGAGATATGCTGACAGCTAGTCAGCATGGCTTCACATTGAGGAGTCATGAGACAACTTCCCCTATGGACTGAAGGAGAAGGTTGTTGGGCTGATAGCCCATAGTGGGTTCATCCCATGGTAGGCTTTAACAGCCCACAGCCCACATCCCACCTCCTCTAATACCTAACCCTAAATCATATTAGAGGGGGTGTAGTTGCTGCGAAAAAGAGGTAGAAAAAGGGCAATAGCAAGCGCGAAAATTGTAGCCACGTGATTCCAAAGAAAGAAGGTGAACAAGATAGAAAAACAAGAGAAAGAAAGAGAAGAAGGCAAGGACAACGCAGAGAGACTGTTCTCAATCATCTAGTGGTGTTTTCATCTCAATTAGATCAGATCTATAGTAAATTCTAATTGTGATTACTTGGGGAGAATTTAGATATTGTGTACAGTGATTTAATCCTTATATCCCAGTTATTCTCTTGTAATTGTTGCTAGGGTATTGGGTAAGATATTAAGATTTGTATATTCATTATTCTCGTAGTGAATTATCTCTAGTTTGCCCTATGATTTTTACCCTTCACATTAGAGGGGTTTTCCATGTATATCTTAGTATTTTATTTGATTGTGATTTCATTTAATTCCACTGTGTGTTATGGCTTGCTAATATTTGTTCATATACAAAAATTTATTTCTCTTTATATCCCATCATAGACAACGGTCATAATTAATATATTATCGGTTACTACTTACTTATGTCACTTCTTTTACCAAATTCTAATTATAAGTGAATATAGACATCCAAATAATCACATTTAAAATTTTTATTTTCAAGCATTTGCAGTTGCAATCAATTAAATTCTCATGAAGTAATATCCCTACACACATTAAAATTATTTAGCATATCCTTTTAATTAATATCCATACAAAATACTCATAGTCAATCGCTTCAAATTATCATTAGCTTTAGTTAGGATAAACCCAAGTAAAATATATAAAATTATATGAACTGTGAATGGTGATTTTTAACTATCCTATAGTAAATAAAATTTATTTTGTTTGAGAAAAAAAATTCGAGTTTATATGTAATATCAATAGTTTGCTTGTAAATAATAATAATGGTCCTTCTGCTATTTATAGACTTGCTCCGACTCATCACACAACTAAAAAAAGATCGAGATCTTTACGTGTGCATGTGAACAAAATTCGGTATACATTGTGTGCAATGGTTAGTTGGATGCTTCCTACATAGACCATTCGAAACCCTCACCACTTTTCATCTATAAGGCTTCTCTTCATTCATTGGGTGTCTATGCAATTGCTCTCCCATCTCCTCAGATAATTCTAATGCATAAAAGATTAGTGATTTTAGAATACTTTTGGGATCCTACCAAACATAGCTTCCAATAGTATCAGTCACCCTTTCCTTCTCGTTAGTTGATGTCTGCATTTTGTAAAGTTTGTCCTCTTAGAATAATTCATCATTATCAATTTCCATTACACTTTTGATAATTGATATTAGAGAACTAAGTGAATCAAATCATTTTATTTGAATGAAAAAAATACTATCAGAATTATATTATAATGGCCCTTGGTTGTGACAGAATGTGACCTAACAAATAGCTATTATTACAATTATTTCAACAGGATACAGATTAGATACATGCTAAAATTACAACCCCAATGACAACAACCATAATTAATATATTGTGGATTACCATTTCCTTCTTTGTGTCACATCTTGCATCTAATTCCAACTACAAGTGGATATAGACATCCAAATAATTACGCTTAGAATTTATAATTTCAAGCATTTGTAGTTGCAATAATGAAATTCTTCTGAAATGATATCCTTGCAAACATTAAAATCGTTTATCATACCCCTTTAATTAATACTCATACAAAATACTCAAATTCAATCACAGTGAATTATCATTCCCATTAATTAGGATGAACCCAAATAAAATATATAAATATATAAGATAATATGTCAAATTTCCCCAACATTATATATATATATATATATATATATATATATATATATATATATATATATATATATACT
>NW_008991822.1:126936-159978 GCF_000313855.2 Musa acuminata subsp. malaccensis | reverse complement strand
TATATATATATATATATATATATATATATATATATATATATATATATATATATATATATATTGGTTTGTTTTGGTGATTATTATATGTTATATAATAAATAAAATTTAGTGTTTTTTGAGAAGAAAAGATTCCAATTTTCATGTAATATTAATGGTTTACTTGTTTTGCTTATAAACAATAATAATAAAACTCAGGGAGTTCATCAACTCGCTCCAACTTGGCACACGATTCAGAAAGATACGAGATCCAAACATCCACAAGTGAATAGAATTCGACGCACATAGCATGTAATGGTTGGTTGGATGCTTTCTTCTTAGACTACTTGAAACCCCCATCGCTTTTAATCTACAAGGCTCCTCTTCATTTGTTGTTTGCTTATGCAATTACAGTCCCATCTCCTCGGATGCTTCTATGATCCTATGATAGGTGATTTTTGAACACTTGTATGATCCTATCAACCATAACTTCTAAAGATATCAATAACCCTTTTCTTCTCTTGTGTTGATGTTTGCATCTTGTAAAGTTTGATCCTTCAGAACAATTCAACTTTATCAATTCGTACTATACTTTTGATAATTGATATTAGAGAACTTAGTGAATCATATCATAATTTTTATCTGAATGAGAAAAAAATACCATCACAATCATATTATAAAGGCCCTTCATTGAGATAGAATATGACCAACTGCTTAGCCACTTCTAAATTATTTCATATTACAACCCCAGTCAATGACAATGACCACAATTAATATATTGTCGATTACCACTACCTAATTTCAACTACAAATGAATATAGACATCTAAATAATCATACTTAGAGCTTTTATTTTCAAGTATTTACAGTCGCAATCAATTAAATTCCCTTGAAGTGATATCCCAGCAAATATTAAAATTGCTTAGTATACCCTTTTAATTAATATCCATACAAAATACTCAAAGTAAATCACTTCAAACTACCATTAGCATTAGTTAGTATAAACTCAAATAAAATATATAAAATTATATGCTAATGTCTCAAATATCCTCAACATTAAATATATATTAATTTTTTGGTTTGTTTTGATGTGAACTATGAATTATGATTTTTATATGTTCTATAGTATATAAAATTTAGTTTTTTGGGAAGAAAGATTCGAGTTTGCATGTAATATTAATGGTTCTCTGATTTTATTTATAAAGAATAATAATAGTACTCCGGCTATTTTATTTAGAAAGAAAGATATATAATCTTGACATCCCCATGCGAATAGAATCCAGCTCACACTACCTATAATGGTTGGATGGATGTCTCATTCTTAGACAATTTGAAATCTCCATTGCTTTCCATCTATAAGGCTCGTCTTCGTTCATTGATTATCTATGCAATTGCTCTCCCATCTTCTCGGATACTTCTAATCCACCTAAGACTAGTGATTCCTCAATACTTATGGGATCCTACCAACCGTGGCTTCCAAAGGTATCAACCACCCTTTTCTCATTTGTTGATGTTTGCATCTTATAAAGTTTATCCCGTCAGCATAATTCATCTTTGTAATTCTTACTATACTTTTGATAATTTATATCCAATTGGTAAATCAAACCATTTTTTTATCTGAATGAGAAAATAATACCATCACAATCATATTATAATGGCACTTTGTTGAGACAGAATGTGACCTAATATATGTCGACTTGTACGATTATTTTATTAGGATACATCTAGCTATATGCAAAAATTATAACCCCAAAGTCAATGTCCATAATTAATATATTATTGATTATCACTTCCTTCTTTGTGTCACATCTTTCATATAATTTTAATTATAAGTGGATATACACATCCAAATAATCTCACTTAGAATTTTTACTTTCAAGCATTTACAATTATAATCAATTAAATTTCCCTAAAGTGATATCCCTATAAATATTAAAATTGTTTAGCATGCACTTTTAATTAATATCCATACAATATACTCAAAGTCAATCACTTCCAACTACCATTACCTTTAGTTTGGATGAACCCATATAAAATAAATAAATATATATGATAATATCTAAGATATCATTTATATTAAATTGATATTAATTTTTTGGTTTGTTTTGGTGTGCATTGTGAATGGTGATTTTTATATGTTCTATAGTAAATAAAATTTATTTTTCTGTGAAAAACGATATGAGTTTGCATGTAATATTAATGGTTCTCCTATTTTGCATGTAAGCAATAATAATAATAGTACTTTAGCCTTTCACAGGCCTACTCCAACTTGACACACGACTTAGAAAGATGTAGGATCTTGACGTTTGCATGTAAACAGAATCTAATGCCCACTTTGTGTTTTGCTTGGTTGGATACTTCTTAAACCACTCGAAACCTCAACCACATTCCATACGTAAGGCTCCTCTTCATTTGTTAGTCACATATGCAATTACTTAACTATCTTCTTGGACGCTTCTAATTCACTAAAGATAAGTGATTCCTGAACACTTTTTGGATCCTATTAGCGTAGCTTCCAAAGGTATCAATCACCCTTTCCTCCTCTTCTGTTGATGTTTACATCTTGTAAAGTTTGTCCCCTCAGAATAATTCATCTTTATCAGTTCTTTCTACACTTTTGATAAATGATATCAGAGAACTTTGGTGAATCAAATATTTCTTTTTATTTGAATGAGAAAAGAATAGCAACGCAATCATATTATATTGGCCCTTAGAAAAACCAAATGAATAGCTAATACAACAATTATTTCATTAAGATATATCCAACAATATGCAAAAAAAATATAATTTCAAAGATAATAACCATAATTAATATATATGTTGAATCTCGAATTTTGATGATAAAATCAATTAGTAACTTATTTGATCTAATCTATATGTTGAGAAAAGTGTATAGGATTAACTACGATAGCGGTAAGACATAAAGGAAATGTTGTGCCGAAGTTAAGATCGAGATTTCGTTGGGAGTTCAAGAGTTCGTCAGAAGTCCAAACGTTCATCAAAAGTTCTGTTGGAATTGACCAAGAAGTCCAAGAGCTTGCCAAAGAAGCTCATCGGAACTCGCTAAGAAGATCATCGTAAAGTCTAGGATCTTGTCGGGAGTCCATTGAAACATTGCTAAGAGATCATTAGAAATTTGCTGGAAGATCACCAGAAGCTTGCAGGAAGAACAATTGACATACCAGACCAAGATTGCTTAGTTAATGTCTTCAATTATTATAGTTAGACTTTAAATTGAGTTAGGATTGAGACGTAATCCCACTAACTCAATTAGGGGCCAACTAGGCCCTTAATAGGACTGAATTGGGCCGGTTAAATAGCCCATTCAACACTTGAAGTCACGGCCAGCGGTGACACCGCTTGGGACTCAGTCTCACAGGTGGTCTAGGTGGTGGTATTGTCAACAGTTATTACATGCTAGCGGTAGTATCGCCTATCAGGCGGTGGTACTGCCAAAGCTCAATCTCTGAGAGCTTTGTTAGGCGGTGGTATTATCAGACTAGGCGGTGGTACTACATAGTGTTAGAGAGTCAAGTGGTGGTACTGCTAGTACCCTAAAATCCGAGGATGTGACACTTTTTGGCTCCAATTCTGAAGCCATTGGGGCCTATAAATACCCCATCCTTTTTTGCATGAAAGGGCACAAAAGTGTGAACAAAATATTGAAGTCTTAGGGTGTGTAAGTGTTGTAAAAGTGAAAAGAGTCCTCCTCCTCCCTTTCTAAGTGTTGTGATCATTCAAGAGATGTGTGAGGCTTGTAAAGGTTATCTCCTAAACCCGTGAAATAGAGAAAGCACTGTAAAGATGTGGTTGGTCTTTGCCTATTGAAGGAAGATTATTAGTGGACACTAGCAACCTCGACGGAGGAGGAATCAGAAGTGGATGCAAGTCACAACAACCGAACCACTATAAATTCCGATGTGCTCATTTTCATTTTTATTTTCTATTGCTATTACTTTCTAAGTTAATTATTAATTTATTTACTTTAAAGTCAAACACTTTACGAGATTGATTTTTCAATGAATGAAAAATTTATAAAATCGATGATTTTTTTTGCTGCACTAATTCATCCCCCCTCTTAGTGCCACTGTTGATCCTAACAATTGGTATCAGAGCAAGGTTACTCTCGTTTAGTTTGAAACCCAAGAGAGATGACATTCGACAACCAAGAGGGTCACTCAATTACACATCTACCCATGTTCAATGAGATGGATTACATCTATTGGAAGACTAGAATTAGGATTTTTCTAATTTCTATGGATTTTGAGTTATGGAATATTATGAAAAATGACTTTCAAAAGTCTTCTCTTCCAATGAACGATTGGAATGAGTTGGAGAAGAAGACTTTCGCTTTAAATGCCAAGGCTATGAATGCCTTGTTTTGCGCTTTAGATAAAAACGAGTTCAATCAAGTGTCTATTTGTGAAACAACTTTTGATATTTGGTACACACTCGAAATCACCCACAAAGGCATTAATAGAGTAAAGGAGTCTAAAATTAATCTTTCAGTATATAGTTATGAGTTGTTTCGGATAAAACCAAGTGAGACCATTGGAGACATGTACACCCGGTTTACGGATGTCATCAATAGCCTAAGAGGACTCAGTAAAAGTTTTTCTAATTTTGAACTTGTTAACAAAAATTTGACATCCCTTCCAAAGAGTTGGGACCCTAAAGTAATAATCATTCAAGAGGCCAAGGACTTGAATAATTTTCCTCTTGAAGAACTTATCGGGTCATTAATGACCTATGAGATGACTTGCAATGCTCATGAAGAACTTGAGAATAACCTTCCAAAGAACAAGAAGGATATAACACTAAGAACTCATGAAGATCACTTGAAAGAAAATTCAAGTGATGAGGACTATGATGATGACTTGGCACTTTTGACAAGAAAGTTTAAAAAATTCATAAAAAGAAATAAATTTAAAAGTGACACTAAAAATAAAATTGAACCCGAAAGAACAAGTTATATGCTACGAATGCAAGAATCCGGGACATTTCAAAAGCGAATGTCCCCAAGTAAAGAAAAAGTAACCAAAGAAGAAGAAGACACTCAAAGCAACGTGGGATGACTCGAGCGATTCCGAAGGCGAAGAACAAAGCAACAAGGAGATCGCCAACTATGCACTAATGGCTATCGGAGATGAGGTAAGAAGTTCATTAGATACAAATTTATCTTTCGATGAGCTTTTAAGTGCTTATCATGAATTGTTTGATGAATGTAGAACTTTGAGTAAAAAGTATAACTCTTTGAAAAATAAGCATGTCATTTTAAATGTTGAATATGAAAAACTTAAGCATAATAATCCTTCTTTGCCTCCATGTACTAAGTGTGAACACTTAGAGACACTTAAGAAGGAAAACTTGCTGCTCAAAGAAACCTTAGAAAAGTTTGAGGTTGGTAGCAAGTCCTTGAACATGATCCTTGCCAATAAGGGTCGCATTCATTGAAGAGGTGGAATCGGATTTGTGAGTAGCTCTCATCAAAATCCAACCACCTTTGTTAAATGCCCTAGCTTGCATATATCACCCCATACCAAATGCAACTTTTGTTGCAAACTCAGACATGTTGCTTATAAATATCCATTTAAGAGATATAGTCCACATAAATTGATTTGAGTTCCTAAAAGAACCTCAAATAACTCAATGCAATATGATAAGTTGAGTAGATCGATTTTTGAGGCACTCAAGGTTAAATGGTTACCTAAAAGTCACCATCTTTTGTAGAAATATTTACCATTACGAGTTAGGAGCAAGAGATAGTACCTTGATAGTGGATGCTCAAGGCACATGACCAGAGATCCATCTAAATTCTCTAAGCTCACTAGCCTAGACGAAGGGTATGCCACCTTTGACAAAATCATTGGCAAAAGAACAATAGGTAACAAATCCAATTTTTTAATTAAAGATGTGTTGTTAGTTGATGGCTTAAAGCATAATCTTTTGAGCATTAGTCAATTATGTGATAAAGGATACGTCATTAGATTTGAATTTAATGCTTGTATTATTGAATAACCACATAAAAATATCTCTATGATTGCTCTAAAATAAAATAATATATACACCATTGACATTGATGATCTTTGTGATGAAATGTTTATTTTGGTTTTGAATGATGATGCTTGGTTTTGGCATAGGAGATTAGGTCATGCTAGCATAAAACTGATCTCTCAAATCTCATCTAAAGAACTTGGAAAAGGTATTTCTAATATTAAGTTTGTTAAAGATAATGTGTGTTTCTAATATTAAGTTTGTTAAAGATAATGTGTGTGATGCATGTCAACTAGGAAAACAAATAAAAGATAGTTTCTAACCAAAAAATCAAATACACCTTTGTTATTATGGACGATTATAGTAGATACACTTGGACTTACTTATTGGCATATAAAAGTGATTGCTTTAGGTATTTTTCTAAATTTTATAAACTTATTCAAAATAAAAAAGGCTTTATGATTTTATCAATTCAAAGTGATCACGGTGGCGAATTTTAAAAGTGTGATTTTCAAAATTTTTATGAATCTAATGGATATAACCATAATTTCTGTACTCCGAGAAATCCTTAACAAAATGAAGTAGTAGAAAGAAAAAAATAGAAATATATAAGAAATGACAAGAACCATATTAAACGAATATAGCCTACCCAAATATTTTTTGGCCGAAGCCGTTAATACGGTATGCTATGTCATGAATAGGATCCTAGTAAGACTATTACTCTCTAAAACTCCTTATGAATTATGGAATGATAAAAAACCCAATGTTTTGTTCTTTAAAGTTTTCGGTTGTAAATGTTTTATCTTGAATGAAAAAGATGTCTTAGAAAAGTTTGATGAAAAATCCGATGAAGCCATTTTTTGGTTATTCTTCTATTTCAAAAGTATTTCTATCTTTAATAAAAAAACCTTGGTCATATAAGAGTCGATTCATGTTGTCTTTAATGAAGTCTTCGAATTTAAGAAAAATGAGTTTGATGATGATCTTAATTTTGACACTTTGAATTTAAATGAACCCACTCCCCCAATTAGCAACTTGGATATATTTTCTTCCGAAATATCCTTACCAAAGGAATGGATGTAGATGCTCATCCTAAGGAGCTAATCATAGGAGATACATCAAAAGGAGTTCAAACTCATTCTTCTCTTAAGAATTTTTATGTTAACGCCGCTTTTCTTTTTCAAATTGAACGAAAATACATTGACGAAGCCCTAAAAGATAATTCATGGGTTATCACAATGTAAGAAGAGTTGAACCAATTTGAGAGAAATAAGGTGTAGAAGCTTGTTCCGAGGCCAAATGATCATTTAGTTATTCATACTAAATGGATCTTTAGAAACAAGTAAGATGAAATTGGTATCGTGGTTAGAAACAAGGCTAGATTAGTGGCCAAGGGTTTCAACCAAGAAGAATGTATCGATTATGAAGAAACCTTCGCTCCTGTGGCACGATTAGAAGCCATAAGATGCTCCTTGCCTATTCTAGTAGTAATAATTTCAAGTTATTTCAAATGGATGTTAAAAGTGCTTTTCTTAATGGCTTTATTTTCGAAGAAGTTTATATTGAACAACCTCCCGAATTTGAGAGTAATAATTTTCTAAATTATGTGTTTAAATTGACTAAAGCTCTCTATAGATTAAAATAAGTCCCAAGGGCTTAGTACGAGAGACTTAGCTCCTTTCTTATCCAAAATAATTTATCTAATGACAAGGTCGATACTATATTATTTATTAAAAGTTTTAAAAAAGATTTTCTTATTATTCAAATTTATATTGATGATATTATTTTTTGGTTCTACAAATAAATTCTTATGCGAATCATTTGCCAAGAGCATGAGCCAAGAGTTTGAAATGAGTTTAATGGGTGAATTAACTTTCTTTTTAGGCTTACAAATCAAACAACTTAGTGATGGTATTTTTCTTAGTCAAATAAAATATGTATTAGACTTGCTAAAATGATTTTATATGGATAGTTCAAAGGCTATCAATACTCTAATGAGTACCTCCACTAAGTTAGACATTGATGAAAGTGGAGAAAGCTTTGATCAAAAAGCTTATATAGGTATGATAGGTAGTTTACTATACCTCATCACAACTAAACCGGATATTATGTTTAGCATAGGACTTTGTGCTATGTTTCAATCTAATCCTAAGCTATCTCATCTTAAAGTAGTTAAAAAAATTTTAGATATCTTAAAGGAACTACTAATCTAGGATTATGGTATCTAAAATTTAAAAACTTTGAATTAATTGCTTATGCTGATGTGGATTTTGCTAAATGTAGATTAAATAGAAAAAGCACATCTAGAATATGTCAATTCTTAGGTCATGCACTTGTCTCTTAGTCTTCCAAGAAACAAAACTCGGTTACACTATCTATAACCGAAGCCAAATACATAGCGGCTAGTGCATGTTGTGCACAAGTTGTATGGATGAAAAATACATTAGAAGATTATAGAATTTATCTTAGGAATATTTCCATAAAATATGATAACACAAGTGCAATATGTTTAACAAAAATCCTATTCAACACTCCAGAACTAAACATATTGACATTATGCATCATTTTATAAGAGATCATGTTAATAACCATAACATATCTTTAGAGTTTATTAATACAAAACATCAATTAGCAGATATATTTATAAAATCTTTAAATGAAGAATAATTTAATTTTATTAGAAGGGAGTTAGGGATGTTAAATTGTCCGAATGCGTAAATTTAATGTATATCTTTTTCAAACTTTCTCAATTTTTTTTAACAAGGCTTTTATGAAATCCATAATATCAATCTACTTGGTATCAAATTTATTTCATACAAACTTAATGATTTTTTTATATCATTAGTTCCTTCACTCATGAAATTCATTAACAAAGGCATCTCTTATAGATTTTACTCTTGTAAATTTTTAATGAGAAACATATTTGATTTATGAAGTTTTATTCATGGATTTCTTTTTATCCTTCATATGATGCTTCTTTCCCATGAATTCTTCCTTACTCTTCTCTTGATAGAAGAATTTTATAAATTTTTAGTATGTAATGATCACTTACAAGAATGATGATTTGATTTCATATGGATATCTTGATCCTTTTCATGAATCCCTTCTCTTTGTTAAAATTGAAGTGTGATTTAATAAAACTTTTCATTTTGAATTTAACTTAGTTCAAATCCTTTCACGAATTTGGTTTCTTAATGAATTCTTTCCTTACCCTTCTTCCTCTTCTTCTTATTTTTATGACAAAGGAAGAAAGAAACTTGCATATCTTAAGAAGAACCAAAAAATTTTTGCGTATCCAAAGTAAAAAATATTATCTTATTCAAAAAGTAGTTATCATGCAAAGTTTTTGCTTAACTTATCATTTTTGCTAACTTGGATAAATCACTGTGGAACTTGCTTCAATTTTTTTCCACACTTGCATTGTTGAATGATTCTCGTTTTTGTTGATGATAAAGGGGGAGAAATATGGCAAATTGATGATAACTTGACATTTTGAATATTTGAAATAATGTGTAAAATGTATTGCATCGTAAATACTTGAATGTCTTGCGAATGCATGAAATATGATTGGTATCATCAAATACATCACAAATACTTGAAAAATATCAAAATGTTTGCTTTAAATGTATCAGAATGTGGCATGATTACTTATAAATGTTTTATTCCTAGTATCATGTTTGATTTCTTATCAAAATAATAAATATCTATCATTATGATGAAGTATCGAAATTACCATGCTTTATTTCATATTTACAATTGGAATCATGCCTTAGATTGATGAATCATCATTTTTATTAAAACTTGAATCTTGCTAAATTTTATATTTGAAATTTCTATCATACTTAAAAATGATTGTTTATCATCTTTCTATATTGAATTTGAAAATGGATGCCATCTATTGACATCATTTTTATAAATACATGGTATCGTATTTTGAATTGATAAGTGTTATGATGTGTATGTTGATAAGTTTAAATGAAACTTATCAGTTTGATACTTGAATTCAAGAGTATCTTTTCTCAAGTATGGCATATAGATAGGGGGAGTTAAGGTTAACTCCGTCATCAATTGATTATCATAATAAAAAAGAGGAAGATTGTTGAATCTCAGATTTTAATGATAAAATCAACTAATCTATATGTTGAGAAAAGTATGCAGAATTAACTATGATAGCAGTAAAATATAAAGCAAATGTTATGTCAGAGTCAAGATCGAGATTTCATTGGGAGTTCAAGAGTTCATTGGAAGTTCTGACGTTCATCAAAAGTTCTATCGGAATTAAACGAGAAGTCCAAGAGCTTGCCAAAGAAGCTTGTCAAAAGTCACTAAGAAGATCATCGTAAAGTCCAGGAGCTTGTTGGGAGTCTACTGGAACATTGTCGAGAGATTGTCGGAAGTTCATTGGAAGATCGTCGGAAGCTCATCGAAAGAACAATTGACATACCGGACCAAGATTGCTTAGTTAATATCTTAAATTATAATAGTTAGATCTTAAATTGAGTTAGGATTGGGAGGTAATCTCACTAACTCAGTTAGGGGCCAATTGGTCTCTTAACAGGGCTGAATTGGGCTAGTTGAATAGTCCATTCAGTACTTAAAGTCACGGCCAACGGTGGCACCACCAGGGCCGACGGTGGTATTGCCTGTTAGGCGATAGTACCACCAGAGCTCAATCTCTGAGAGCTCTATCAGGTGGTGGTACTGCTAGACTAGACGGTGGTACCGCCCAATGTTAGAGAGTCGGGTGGTGGTACTGCCCAATAATGGTGGTGGTACTGTCAGTACCCTGAAATCCTAGGATGTGACACTTTTTTGCTCCAATTCTAAAGCTATTATGGCTTATAAATATCCCACCATTTTCTATATGAAAGGGCACGAAAGTATAAAGAAAATATTGAAGTCTTAGGGTGTGAAAGTGTTGTAAAAGTGAAAAGAGTCCTCCTCCTCCCTTTCTAAGTGTTGTGATCATTCAAGAGAGGTGTGAGGATTGTAAGAGTTATCTCCTAAACCCATGAAAAGAAGAAAGCACTGTAAAGAGGTGGTTGGTCTTCATCTATTGAAAGAAGACCATTAGTGGACGCCGATGATCTCGATGGAGGAGGAATCGGAAGTGGATGTAGGTCACAACGATCGAACCACTATAAATTTCAGTGTGCACATTTTCATTCTAATTTTCATTACTGCTATTACTTTATAAGTTAATTACTAATTCATTTACTTTAAAGTTAAGCACTTTCCATTATAAATTCTAGTGTGCACATTTCCATTCTGATTTTCATTACTGTTATTACTTTATAAGTTAATTGCTAATTCATTTGCTTTAAAGTCAAGCAATTAGTTTTTTAATGATTGAAAAATTTATAAAATCAATGATTTTTTCTGCTGCACTAATTCACTCCCTCCCTCTTAGTGCCATTCTTGATCCTAACAATATATTGTAAATTACCACTTCATTCTTTTTATCACATCTTTCATCTAATTCCAACTGCAAGTGGATATAAATATCCAAATAATCACACTTAGAACTTTTATTTTCAAGCATTTGCATATGCAATCAATTAAATTTCATATCCCCACATACTTTAAAATTGTTTAGTATACCTCTTTAATTAATATCCATACAATGTTCAAAGTCAATCACTTCGAACTACCATTATCATTAGTTAGGATGAACCAAAATAAAATATATAAATATATTTGATGATATCTTAAATATCCCTCACATTAAATATATATTAATTTTTATATGTTCTATACTATATAAAATTTATTTTTTTGAGAAAAAAAGTTTTCTTGTTTTACTTTTAAGTAATAATATTAGTACTCCAACTATTTATAGACCCACTTCAACTCGACATACAACTCAGAAAGATGCGAGATCTTAACGTTCGCATGTGAACAAAATCCGATGTACACGGAGTGTAGTAGTTGTTGGATGGTTCCTTCTTAGATCACTTGAAACTCTCGTCCCTTTCCATCTATATGGCTCCTCTTCGTTCATTGGTTGCCTATGCAATTGCTCAACCATCGCCTAGGATCCTTATGATCCAACGAAGACATGCCAATTCTGAATACTTTTGGGATATTACCAACCGTAGCTTCTAAAGGTATCAATCACCATTTTTTTCTTTTTTGTTGATTTCTACATCTTGAAAGTTTGTCCCCTAAAAAACAATTCAACTTTATCAATTCTCACTACACTTTAGATAATTGATATTAGAGAACTTAGTGAATCAAATCTTTTTTTTATCTGAATGAAAAAAAATACCATCACGATCATATTATAATAGCCCATAATTGAGACAAAATGTAACCTAATGTATAGACACTACTATAATTATTTCATTAGGATGCATCTAGAAATATGCAAAAATTACAACCCCAAAGACAACTACCATAATTGATATATTGTCAATTACCACTTCATTTTTTTGTCACATCTTTCATCTAATTCCAAATACATGTGGATATAGATATCCAAATAATTATACTTAGAACTTTTCTTTTTAAGCATTTGTAGAAGCAATCAATTAAATTCCCCTGAAGTGATATTCCTGCAAAAATTAATATTATTTATCATACCCCTTTAATTAATACATATACAAAATATTTAAAGCAAATCACTTCAAACTACCATTAGCATTAGTTAGTATGAACTAAAATAAAATATATAAATATATGATAATATCTCAAAATATGCCCAACATTAAATATATAGTAATTTTTTGGTTCGTTTTGTTGTGAACTATAATTACCAACGTAACTGTTTATTATTACCAACGTATGAGATCAATTGTTTATTATTACCAACGTAATTCAATTCAAAACTTATTACTATATAATAGAACTAATTGGATTTTGATGATAGATATTGGTCAATAGAAAAGAAGTCCATATTATAATAGAATTCCTTTGGGGATGCCCTTGATGGGAGGAACTCTCATAATAACTTATTATAGATTCGCTACTCTCGCCTATAAATAAATAGGACCTCTAAGGGCTAAAAAGGCATCTCATAGAGGATGCAGTTGAGAGGTTATAGTTTCTCTCTCAACCTTCCTAAACCATTAATCCAAGTGGTCCTATGAAAAGATAGGAAGAGAAGGAGAGTCTAGTTCTCTTTTCAGATTAATAATGGTTTTGGATCTAAAGATGGTGCCCATATCACATAGAGATCATTTTTAGATGGCATCAAAATATATGCATCATAAAAACTGATTTAATGTTATTTGACTTCAATCTTAGCATAAAAGTTTTTTTCTGTATTACATATAACATATTATAGATTTTATGCTTATAATTGGTATGAGAGCCTAGGTTCTTGAAATCAAATACCTTAGATCTACTGTTTTCTGATTTACGATGTTTGAATGATCTATATTTTGTCGTTCTAAATTCCTATCTACTCTGTCTTGTTGTCTACTTATGGGCGATATTAGATTCTTTGTAATACGATCTTTGATGATCATGAAGAAATGACGGTTGTTGTGCAGCACTACTATTGACCTCGCTATATATGGTTGGTGGATCTACTAGTGGTAGTGGCTGCGTCAAGCAGCATGTGCATCGCAAAAGCAATAGCACTCTTTCTAGTCTCACTAGTATAGAGAACTGACTTCTCTTTCTTGATAGTGCTCTCTGCCTCCCTCAACATATTGAGGAGCTCAGAGAGAGTCACCTCAAGCTTGTTCATATTAAAATTCATTATGAACTATGAAGATGGATCTGGTAGGGACTGAAGCATAAGATCCAGAGACAGGTTATCCTCTAGGACCATTCCTAGACCTATGAGTTTCTCTATCCATTCAATCATTTTAAGACATGACTTTGAACCGATATCCCCTCAATCATCCTAGCGTAAAAGATGTTCTTGGATATCTCATATCGCTGAGTCCTTCCCTGTTCCTTAAATAGTTTGCCGACATATAGGAGAATGGATATGACATCCATCTTTTCATATTGTCTTTGTAACTCAGGAGTCATGGAGCCCAACATGTAACACTAGCAAGAGTAGAGTCATCAATGTACTTCACATAGCGGGCAATCTCATCCTCGCTTGCCCCTTCCTCGGGCGTAGACATCACTAAATCAAGGACATACGTGATTTTCTCTGCCGTGAGAATATTTCCCAAGTTACGGAGCCAATCTGTATAATTTAGACCAATGAGACGGTTGACATCAAGTATGCCATGTAAGGGATTTGAAAGCGATATTTTCTGAAAATCAAGATTAGTAAAAATAAATAACATACAGATTTTATAAAAATAAATAAATAATATATAGATTTCTATCTTAATGTGCTCCTACTATTTTACTAGCGAGTCACGCGATACCCTTAGCACATGAAACAAAAGTCTCCAGCAAACTTTTAGTGGGGATCAGGATCCAATCAGCATCTTAGTGTAATCTCGAGGGACTCAACCAATCATACTAAGCTTGAAAGGTAGGCAACTCTTGTAGATCACAACTCCTTATGATTCCCGTCCTATTCGGCCTCTGAATCACCATGGTCTCGAGGGACTCGACCAATCATGATGTTTGGTTAAGTCAACACTAACGTTATAAGATGAATATGATTCGATGATATACCCTCGAGGGACTCGACCGAGCATATCATGTCCTCAGGTTACTAGTGACATCCCTATATCGCAAGCAAGATAGTGAATCATGATATAGGTGAGCCTCGAGGGACTCGACCAACTCAACCTACATCGAGAATCGATCCCTACCTATAATGATAGAAGGTCACGTGGTTCAATCTAAGTGTCTCACGTTTACCGACTTAATATTATTAAGAGAGGGGTTTATTTGATTTGGTCTCATAATATGATATATTACATACATACATATTTAATATATATCTACATCGCATACAAATATATATACATATCTAGTAGGTGTATAAGCAATCACACATCATATGAGCAATTACACTAGATGATCATGGACCACTGCATAATGTGATCAGGCTCGAGCTAATGGGCCTAATCACTCACATCAAGATCTATGTATGCAGCAGCACATTTCTATGCCCTATGATCGTCCATCTTGTCCTTGTTAGTTCTGTCAACATCTCGATGTATCTCCATTCATCGTGATTGTCCATCTCGGCCTTGTGGGTCCCACTATCGCTTCCACGCTCCCGTTGCGCCTTCTTATATGATTATAACTTAATCAAGGGCGCGTAATCCCGACAATATATAAGAAATAAAGTGGAGGCTCGCAAGCCCCAATAACAATAATCACAAGTACACACATCATCACACGGTCCATGATCATCCGCCCACATATCATACATCACATATACATATCATCATCATGTAGGATTACTAGATAATAATAAATAATAATAATCAAATAAAATTTTTAATTAATTAATATTTTCTAAAATTAGAGACATGTAAGAAATTTTCTTAATTATAATGGGTATTTTGATAATTTAGCAAAAAGGACAGACTTGGAATTTTTAAAATTTTGAGGAGCAAAACTATCCTTTTGCTTGAAAACCCTAACCCTCTCCCTTGCTGTGTTGTCGCCGCCACCACCCTGTTGGCAGCCACTATAGGGGGTGAGGAGTGGCGCCGCCCCTATAGGTGGGTGCCCCCACGGGCGCAGCACCCGCAAGCACTGTTGCCCTGTGGAGCCTCAGCCCGTAGGCGTAGCGGCCGCAGGCGCCACTGCCCTACGCCACCTCTACCCGCAAGTGTAGCGGTCGTAGGCCCTGCTACACGCGGGCACAGTGACCACAAGCGCCACTACCCCGCGACACCTCTGTACAGGCACAGCACCCGTAAGTCGCCCATGTAGGCACCGTCCTTGCATGCGGGCATAGTGCCCATGTGTAGGCAGCCTACACTGTAGGCGGTTTGCCTGCGGCGGAGAGCCATCGCCCGTCGACCACCTATGACCCCTACACGCAGGTGGCCTATTGCATGTGCCAAAGGCTACAAGTAACCTTTGGCGAACCTATGAGGGCAATAATAGTTACTGCCCTCTCTCGCCTTTTGATGTCAAAGGATTTTCTAAAACACAACATACATAGTTCAAAACCAATCTTTTGTATAAACAACTTGACTTTGATACTACTGTTGAGAAATCTGGGGCGACATCACATGCGTAGTGGAAGAATAGAAAACAAAATCCCCAATTTCTCTAAGATATGTTTGTCATCGTATAAGATTGGTGCATAAAAATCAATGAAATAGAAAACTACATATAAGATAGATTGTATTACCTATGGAGATCGTATATCTTTGTAGATATCTGGGAGAGGATGAAGGAGGTCAAGTGCCCTTCTCTCTAGCGGTGATCCACACGACAAGGCTATGACGACACTTCTAAAAACTCCAAGCCTGCTCTAAGGAGGAGAGAGGGAGGAGAATAGGAGAGGCAACCAAAAAGCTCTAGCCTATGAACCACTAGTTT
This sequence comes from Musa acuminata subsp. malaccensis, assembly GCF_000313855.2. NCBI lineage: Eukaryota > Viridiplantae > Streptophyta > Magnoliopsida > Zingiberales > Musaceae > Musa > Musa acuminata. The sequence goes on along the minus strand of NW_008991822.1, from coordinate 143,584 downwards.
CCTCCTATTTATAGAGGTCCCCTGTCAACTTAATCCTAACGGATATCTCATATCTAAACCTCAACTCATCGCAATGCCTACGCCTACCATATGTGTGTGATCCTTTAGGCCCAATATCGAGCTGGCCATGAGTCATACTTGTCCAAACTTCTTCTAGCTCAGTGAATTATTATCTCCATAATAATTCACTCGACTCATCGACTGCAGACGTACTAAACCACTATGTTGTAATCCCCAAACGACACAAGGGAATCCAATCCATTAGACTTGTTTATCAATAGTTACCATATACCTATAGTCCCTCATCCATTTAATATCCCAAAGATCGTATACCGAGCATGGTGCTATCAAACCCATACGATTTCTAATCGAGTCTCGCTCTAATCGGATTCTCCTAGAGAACTCTTTCTCTCTCAATCCAAATGACCCTGGCCAGGATTTATCTGAGTAAGAACACATAGAATATTCCTCTCATGACACCGAGAGTGGATGATCCTCTATCGATACTCAATAGTCCTCGTAAGGTTGGCTATCACTCCCAATAATCGATTGTGTAAGATCTAGAACCTTTAGATCAATAAGTCCAGTATCAAATAATAGAGTACTAATACAAGACATCCTTAGTGTCTCAAGTCTAAGGACCAGATACACCACTGGGACTATGAAATCATTGTCTGACAATAAGGTATCATCAACCATCCAACATTTCGCAAGCGAATCAATTAGTGAACTCATTATCTAATGAGCACATGTATTGTATCCCTAGTATCCCTACACGAGCAGCTATGAGACCAGCTACTGCATCTATCATATAGATAGATATACAGCACACTAGCCTGTCTGGTTATCTTGATATTTGTCTCGAGTAACCTATGATCAGGATTTTTTAGGATCTATATTTAAAGGTGAATCGATCTCATTATTGTGATTTTATCACAATCCAATTCTCATTGCATAGATCTATGGACATCATAATATATTTACATGTATATATATGCAACAATCAATATAAAGTGATAAAATGTCAAAATATAATAAGCAAAAAGACTATATATCAAGTCACACATGCCATCACTCATATGATTGGTCTGCAGGGCACCTCTGACTAGCAATTGGCTGAGGAGGAGAAGAGGGGAGGAGAATAGGAGGTGGTAGCAAAAAAGGCCTAGCCTATATCCTTTTAATTTTCTTTTATTTATAGAGGCCCCTTATCAACTTAATCCTAATGGATCCTACCTTATTGGGTACTAGATCTCCATCCAACTACCGAAGCCTCTTAGATTAGTGGATCTCTATCTAATAATCTCTTATTAGCTCTTATTAAATCTCATCCATAGGATCAAATAATTTAAAGCTTATTGAATATCCAATAAGATAGGGGGTCGAGCGAATATCTCATATCTGAACCTCTACTCGTCGTAACACATACCATATGTGTGACCCTCTAGGCCCAATATCAAGTTGGCCGTAAGTTATACCTATCAAAACTCCTTTTGGCTCAGTGAATTATTATCTTCATAATAATTCACTTGACTCATCAACTATGGACATACTAGGCTACTACGTCGTAGTCCCTAGACGATATAAGGGAATCCAATCGATTGAATATAGCTGTCCTCAATTACTGTGTATCTATAGTCCCTCATCCATCTAATATCCTAGAGACCGTATACTGGACATGGTGCTATTAGGCCTATACAGTTTCTACTTGAGTCTCGCTCTAATCGAATTCTCCGGAGAACTATTTCTCGCTCAATCTAAATGATCCTGGTTAGGGATTTGCTTGAGCAAGAATATATGAGATATTCCTCTTATGACACTAAGAGCAGATGATCCTTTATTAATAGTCAACAAGCAATATAAAGTGAAAAAATGTCATAATAATAATATGCAAAAAGAATGTGTATTATGTCACACGTGCCATCACCCACGTGATTAGCTTGTAGAGCACATATAACTAGTATTTTTGACCTCATGTTATTGTTTAAGGATATCTTTATTTTGATAGGATTAGCTTTGTATTGAGAATTGATTCACACGTAGTTATCTTAGTTATCTTAGATAGTTATGATGTTTTAGGTAGATTTAGCTATGTTTTAAGTAGTTCTACCTAAGTGGTTTATGATTGAAGAAGTTATTGTCAAAGAGGATGTTCTTATACCTAACTTAATCATAGGTGACATGAGATAGTGAGAAAGTTATCATTAGGTTCTATAAATAGTTTTATGGTTCATAAAGCAAAGGCGAGAGTACTCTTGGTAATATTTTATAAGCATTCCTAATTTTGGCTCTTGTTTAATACCATTTTTATTTTCTTGATTAAAAGTATTCTCTTTCAATTGCATAATAGTATTTTATTTTGATCATTATCTTATTTCTTCATCCCTAATATTTCTGATATCAGAGCCAAGTGCAATTTGAACTGGGCATTATGACTTCCATTGACAATTCCATATCTCATCCTTTATTCTCATCTTTCCGGATAAATACTATGAATCTTGGAGTATCAAGATGGAGACTCTATTCAAGTCTCAAGATCTTTGGGGTTTAATAGAGAATAGATATATAAATCTAGATGAAGAAATTAGGTTGAGGGAGAACAGAAAGAAAGACTCAAATGCATTATTTTTCATTTAACAAGTACATAAGATAATCTTCTCAATAATTATAGCAGATACAATCTCAAGGCATACTTGGTTGATACTTCAAAATGAATTTAAAGGCTTATTGAAGGTGATTATGATAAAACTTCAAAACTTCATTATGAGTTTTAAAATTTTATTCATAAAATTTAATGAATCGATGTAAAATTTTCTTTCTCAAGTGATTAAAATATTTAGTCAATTAAAATCTTGTGGTGAACATCTTTATGATTATATAATTATTATAAAAGTTTTGAGAAGTTTAACTCTAAAAAATTATGATGTTATCGCTATAATTGAGGAATCAAAAGATGTGTCTACTTTCTCATTTGATGAACTAATAAATTTTTTACAAGCACATGAAGCAAAGTTGAATAGGTCATTTGAGAAAAATAAAAAAAATAATTTTAAATTAAGAGAGTCTTCTATTTTAAAAGAAGAAACAAAAAAATTAATCAGAAGATGACATTTTAATGAGCATAATGAATAAAAGTAATTAAATTATAATTAAAAATATAAGAGTGGAATTCAATGTTAATATTATAAAAAGTTCGATGACATAAAGGCATTTGTTGGAAAAGAGAAAAACAAGCAAACTATGTGGAGGAAAATGAAGAAAGTAATATGTTATCTATAACTTATTCATAAGTTAATGATATCTCAAATAATATTTGATTTTTGGATAGCAATATTCTAATCAGATGTCAGGTACATGATCAATGTTTAGAGATCTTGTTGAAACTTATAAGTTTACTAATGTGGACAAATAAAAACAAACTTATTTGATAGAAGTTAATATTTTCTATTGTTTACTAATGATTATAGCTACATGAGTTTGGTATATCTTCTGGAACTAAAATATAAAACTTTTGATCATTTTTACAAATTTAAGGCACTTGTGTAAAGAGAAAGTAGTAGATATAAAAAGAATCCTCAAACAAATAAAGATAGTAAATTTTTATCTAATGAGTTTAATTCTTTTTATAAAAAAATATTCATGAGGAATTAACAACACCACACTAGAGCAAAATAGTGTTGTTGAATGTAAAAAACGAATTATCATTGAAATGACAAGAAGTTTGCTTAAGGAAAAATATTTTCCAAATCAATTTTGGATAAGAGTAATTGCAACAATAATTTATTTATTAAATATTTCATTAATAAAAGTTATTATAAATTAAACTCCTTTTGAAACTTAGTATAGTGTGAAGCTAAATAAAAGTTATTATAAATTAAACTCCTTTTGAAACTTAGTATAGTGTGAAGCTAAGTGTAAGGCATTTAAGAATTATTGGTTGTATTGCTTATGCTTTGGTAAATTTATAAAATTATCATAAGCTTGATGAAAAATCTAAAAAATATATCTTAATTGGTTATTCCTTATAATCTAAAGTATATTGATTATATAATCCTATTAGTGGTAAAGTTATTGTTAATAAAAATATTATGTTTGATGAAAGGGTAAGTTAAAATTGGAAGTACAATAAAGGTGAAAAACAAATTTAGATGACAATGGAACTAGACACTCCATAAAATAAGTGATAGATTATGCTCCAATAAATTCACCGTCAACTTCACCCAATAGCAATTTAGATTCATTAGATGATTCCTTAGATGAAACTCCTTTATGAAAATTTAGATCACTGATAGAAATTTATGATTTAGAATTTTCTTTATTTATTTTAGATCCTATAAGTTTTGAAAAAGTAGTTTAAAAAGAGAAATGATAAAAGGGAATGAAGGAGAAAATTAAGTTAATTAAGAAGAATAAAACTTAGGAGCTAACAGATCTATCAAAAGAAAAGAAAACTATTGAATTGAAATGAGTGTTCAAAATAAAATATAATACGAATGGAAGTATCCAAAAGCACAAGGCTCCACTTGTAGCAAAAAGATATTTATAACAATAAAGTATTAATTTTAATGATACTTTTCTCAAGTTGCTAGATTTGAAACTATCAAAACTTTCATGACCTTAGTTACTCACTTGAGTTGGCCTATTTATTAATTTGATGTGAAATCTATATTTTTAATAAAAATTTATAAAAAAATATCTTTCTTTCTTAACCTAAAGAGTTTTTAGTTAAAAGAACCGAAGAAAAGGTATATAGGCTATAGAAAATTCTTTATGAGCTTAAACAAGCTCCAAGGGTATGATATAGTAAAACGAATTACTATTTTCATCAAAATAGATTTAAGATGAGTAATAATGAACTTATTCCTTATCTTAAGAAGGAAAATAAATATAATTTTATTATTATTTATATTTATATTGATGATATTATATATATGAGTTCATCTAACTCTCTTGTGATAGGATTTAAAAAATGCTTGATGAATAAGTTTGAAATGTCAAATTTGAGTCTACTATACTATTTTCATGGGTTGAAAATGAATTATGGATCATATGACATTTTTATTTTACAAAAAAAGTATATAATAGATCTACTTAAAAAGTCTGACATGATTGATTACAAAGCTGTAGTAATACCTATGATTGTAAATGAGAATTTGAAACTTGATGATGGCACATGTTAGATAAATACAAGATACTATAGAAATTTAGTTGGAGATTTGACCTATATAACTTATATTTGATCATATATTACCTTCTCTATTGGTGTAATATTAAGATTTATGCATAATCCAAACAAACATTATCTCGGAGCTGATAAAAGAATTCTATATTATATTGTTAGAATTATATATTATAACATTTGGTATTCTTATAATTTTAAATATAAATTATTTAGTTTCATTAATAATGGTTGGGCAAGAGTTTTGGATGATAGAAAGAGTACTTCAGACAACATTTTCAACATCAGAAGCAGATGACAATTGCATGACTAGAACCAAATGACAACTATTAAGCAAATGACAATTGCATTGTCAACATCAGAAGCAAAATGTGTCCATGCAACTGTTAAATAATATGGCTTAGAAGATTTATTAAAGATCTTCATAAAAAATAAAAAGAAGTAATTGAAATATTTTATGACAACAAAACCACAATTGTAATGAAGAACCTAATATTTCATTGAAGAACTAAGCATATAAAGATACATTATCATTTTATCCATATTCTTGGAGTAAGTGAAGTGATAACAATGAAGAAAATTAAAGCATTGATGAACAAGTTATTTATATTCTTACTAAGTCACTTCCATTTCAGAAGTATATCTATTTTATGTCTCAATTTGATGTATATAACTATGAATCAAGAGGAAGTGTTGAGAATTGATTTATAGGTAGTTTCTTAGATAGTTATTATGTTTTAGATAGTTTTAGCCATGTTATAAAATAGTTCTACCTAAGTGACCCATGATCTAAAAAGTTACCATGATGAGGATAGTTTCTTCACTCAACTTAATCATGGGTAACATGAGATGGTGAGAAAATTATCATTAGATTCTATAAATAGTTTCATAGTTCATGAAGTAAAAGAGATGGTGTTCTCAAAAATATTTTATAAGTATTCTTAATTTTACCTCTTGCTTAATATTATCATATTTTTTTAATTTAAAATCTTTTTAATTATATAATAATATTTTATTTTTATCATTTTTTTTTCTCCTCCATCCCCAATATTTTTCCTCATCTCTGATTTCAGATGTTGTGTTTATTGTTTAGTGTATGCAAGCATCTCGTTTTTCCAATTTCTGTCCTATTTCAGTGAATTCTTGGGCTGGTAAGAGTATTTCGTCTTCTAATCTCTGGTTTAGATATAGTATCTATGTGTTGTAAGAAGGTTTTTCTCTTGTTTTTCTTTCTACACTTTTTAATCCTATCTCGTATTCCTTGGTTGCAGGTAGTATCTATCCTTCACGTGCCTATTTTTTCTAAAGATGACTTTGTATGTGTGCGCCGCGCGCGCATGCAAAATATGATCTCTTTGACCAATCACATAAACAACTTTCGTTTATGTATTTTGGATTGTTTTTATTCAACAAGATGCGTTATACTACTCAAGATTGCTAAAGTATCAATTTAATGCTTATAAATTGTTGAGTTGGCAACTTAATTTGTTTGATAATTCTTTTTCTTTTTCGCCCCAGGAATACATGCTCTTTCTTTTGTTATCATTTGGTTATAGTAGATATCAAAAGCACAGTTATTCAGGTTTTGTATTATCAAACTCCAGACTGCGTGGTAAAAGTTCCATCTTATTCTTTTATCTGCTTCACTAAACATGGCATCAAAAAATGTGTTTTGGTACTTGATTGCTGTGCAATCCAAATGCCTTCTCATGGTCCTGTATGATAAAAAAAAAGTGACCTCGGTTCTCATCAACAGCCAAATGTGTGCAGTTAAATTTTCTATCTTCTCTTTTCCTCTAATAATTTGTACATGTTCTGTGTCTATTTGGCTAAGATTTTTTGTGGACCACCATTATATTTGCTTTACTATTCCAGGTTTGTGTGATGTAATTGTGATCGAGTACTTGTCCCTAATGGTGAGGAGATTGCTTTCTTTCTCTTTTTAGACATTTTATTATGAAAGAGTTCTTTTATTTTTTGAAAAAATATAATGTTGTCCTCTTGTTGAGGGTCACAGAAAGTAATATGTTCCAGTAAAAATTTTAGTTTTCTTAGTGAATATTATTATGTTTTATAGAGTCTTGACTGGAAAAGCATCTGATTCTCAAATCATTTTCAAGCAATTTATCCACTTTGCATGTAATGAGCATAAATCCATCATTTTCTTTGTCCTACATTTGCTTAGATGACTTTTGTTTTCATTTTCAATTTTCACTATGATTATTTCTTTACCTTAGCGAACGTTTAATTCATGGTACTTTGGTTTCATCAATTGTTTTTTGAACACTTTCGGTTGTTCATCTAAAAACTCTGATGTTTCTTTAGTTGCTATTATATTTGCTGATGCTTTTTATTGTAGCAAAATAAATGGATAAAAAGATTGAAGAATCTTCTTTAATCAACTTCACATATTTTTAATCACAATATTATCCAAGATACTAAATATGACAGCTTTGTCAAGGTTGGACAGGAGGCACACCTTTCATGCCTCCCCAAACAAGTGCCTGGAAGTATGAGAGGGAGTGTATGTACATGACTCATTGCTGGAATCATGACTTCCATGAAATGCCCTTTGTTTTGAGAAAATAATGTGTAATACATGTGCTCATATTTATTTTTGCAATAATTATTTTCTGTTCTACTTATTGGTTGGAGTGGTTGAAAGGAAACAACCATGACCGACAAAAATGGAAACTTTGAAGTTGCTACTCTGACTGTAGCAATACTTCCTAAATCCTTTGACATGCATCTCAATTTCCCGCATAAACTCTTCTTATATATTTTTCGGATCATGATCCTAATTTCTTGATTTTTATGACTTAAGTATTCTTTTTAAATCAAGATCATTTCCTATTATTCCTTCTATTTATAAAAAAAAATTATCAAAAATGATACATCATCTTATTTAGATTTTTTATTTTTTTATTATTGAAACATTAATGCAAATCTATCCTTGTTATTTATCTTTATCATAATTTAAAAATTAATATAAAGGGAAAAAATAATAACATTATATTCTTCCCTTCTATTTGACAATATGATAAAGGGGGAGCAGAACTTGTTAGCTTGTTCATATCAAAAGAGAAACAAGAAGATGCAAAACTAAACTATCTTGCACATCTCAAAAGATGTAAAATTTTGCTAACTTTCATATGTAAAAATCTTACTAGCTTGTATATCTAAAAACTTAAAATTATGTCTAAAAAATTATGCAATAATTTGAAATTATGTCTAAAAAATTACTAGTTGGACTTCTCCTTTATGTTGATGATAAAAGGGGAGAAGATACGATGATGATATATAAGTTATGATGATAATCATGTATAGGATGATGTACTTGAATACTTTGATTATGCATGATTTTATGTTGCTTGCAACGATATGATTAATTGGTTCTTTCAATATTCATGATGCATGTAATGGTGAAATACTTATAATTCTTTGAATTTAATGGTTCTATCAATACGACATATTGATTGGGGGAGTTTAGTTTAAACTCAATCATCAATTGGCTGTCATCATAAAAAATGGGGAGATTGTTGAATCTTGAATTTTGATGATGAAATCAATTGATGTGTTTTTTATCTAATTTACGTTTTGAGTGACGCAAGACTAGCTTCGATCAGGAGAGGTAAATTGATTAAAGCAAGAGGAATCAGATGATGGACTAGAGTTGAACATGTTAGAAGATTGGACGTCAAGCTGGAGGATCGGTCAACATGTCGGTAGAAGGCTTCGTGCTGTAATTTGAAGCATCAGGCCGAAGGATCGGATATTGTGCCAAGTAGATCGAAAGTTGCGGGTGTCAACATGTTGATTGGGTAATACACCGAAAGAGAGAATGATGCACTGAATTCACGGCACGAAGCCTCCTACCGACACGTCGATCGATCCTCCGGCCCGACATCTAATCTTTTGGCATGTTCAATTCCGACCCAACATCTTATTCCTCCTGCTTTAATCAATTTGCCTCTCTTGATCCAAGCTAGTCTTGCATAACTCAAAACGTAGATTATATCACAAATACATCAATTAATTTCATCATTAAAATTTGAGATTCAATAATCTCCCAATTTTTGATGATGACAACCAATTGATGATGGAGTTTATACTAAACTCCCCTATCAATATATCATATTGATAAAACCTTTAAATTAAGAGAATTATAAGTATTTCATCATTGCATGTATCATGAATATTGAAAGAACCAATTAATCATATCATTGCATGCAACATAAAATCATACATAATCAAATTATCCAAGTACATCATCCCATGCATGATTATTATCATAACTGATACATCATTATCAAGAGGAATCGAATGTTAGGCCATAGTTGAACATGTCAGAAGATTAGATGTCGGGCCAGAGGATCGATCGACGTGTCAACAAAAGGCTTTGTGCCATGAATTCGGGCATTGGGCCGAAGGATCGGACATTATGCCAAGGAGATCGAAAGTTACGAGTGTCAATAAGTCGATTGGGCAATACACCGAATGAGAGAACGATGCGCCTAAAGATTGAACGAAGTGCCGAAAGAACCAATGACATGCTAGACAATAGATGATTTATGTTTTGTAATAATTTATCTAGATCGAGTAAGTTTAGGTCATAATTGGGTTGATTTAGAATGTAATTAAGCCAATTGAGCCCAAATTAAGACTATTTTGGGCTAAGAGAAAGGCTCATTCAGTGACCCAAAAGTTGGGTCAAGCGGTGGCACCGTTAGTGGTTCAATCTCTAAGACACAATCTCTAAGACTATATCAAGCGATAGTACCACCAGACTGGGCGGTGGTACCACCCAGTGTTAGGCAGTGGTACCATTAGTTTGGGCGGTGGTACCACCCACCACAAGCGGTGGTATCGCTAAGACCCGAGATGAGACCTTTTTTGGCTCCAATTTTAAAGTCATTTTGGGTCTATAAATACTTCAACTATTCCTGCATAGAGATACAAAAATTGAGCACGAAATTGAGTTGAAAGGGGGGAAAGAATACATAAAACAAATTATGTAATCTCTCTTAGGATTTAGAGTCCCTTCTTCCTAATATTTAGAAAGTTCTTCTAAAGAGAGAAGTGAGGTCTAAGAAAGAGAGGTTGTAAGGGTTGTCTCCTAAACTCATGAAAAGGAGAAAGAGTGTAAAAGGGTAGTTGATCTTCGCCCATTGAAGGAAGATCAGTAGTGGAAGCTGGTGGCCTCGAGTGAAGAGGAATCAGGAGTAGATGTAGGTCACGACGACTGAACCACTATAAATCGGTTTACATTTCTATTTTGCTATTTACCTTTATTGCTAACTGCTTTACTTTCTCATTACTTTAGTTACATACTCTTACGAATGTTTTCAAAGTTAAATATTATTGAAATGATTTTATCGTACGAAGATTTTTTATTTGACGTATTTTTACATACGCACGAATTAACCCCCCCCTTCCCCCTCCCCCCCCCCCTCTTAGTGCCAACTCAATCCTTATAATTGGATCTGTATCTAATAATTATCCAATTAGATCTTATCCATTGGATCCAAAACTAAGGGCTTTGCGAATATCTTATATCTGCACCTCTACTCATTGTAATATCTATCATATGTGTGTGACCCTCTAGGCCCAATACCGAGCTGGCCATGAGTCGATCCTATCATAACTTCTTTTATCTCATAACTTCTTCTGATATAGTAAATTATTATCTCCATAATAATTCACTCGACTTATCGACTATGCACGTACTAAGCCACTATGTCATAGTCCCCAAACAATATAGATGATCTAATCTATTAGACCTATTTGTCCTCAATTATCATGTGTCTATAGTCCCTCATTCATCTAATATCTCAGAGACCATATATTGGGCATAGTAACGTCAGGCCCATACGGAATCCTATCCGAGTCTCGTTCTAATCGGATTCTCCCGAAGAACTTCTCTCTTAATCTGAATGACCCTGGCTAGGAATTTTGTCTAAACGAGTATATACAGGATATTTCTCTCGTGATATCGAGAGTGGATGATCTTCTGTTGACACTCAATTGCTTTCGTAAGATTAGCTATCATTCCCGAGAACCGATTGTACCAGATCTAGAACTTCCAAAGGTATAAGTCTGACGTCAAAGAATGGAGTACTCATACAATGCATCTTTGGTGTCTCAAGTCTAAGGACCAAATATACAATTGGGATTTTGAAATCGTTGTCTGGCGTCATGTATCATTAACCATCCAGTATTCTATAAGTGGATCAATAAATGAACTTATACTCCAATGAGTATATGCATTGTACCTCTAATATCCCTACACGATCGACTATGAGATCAACTGCCTCCTGTTAGGAACGAGTCAATACTAAGAGGGGGCGATGAATTAGTACAACAGATAAAAACATCAGTTTGAAAATCTTTTATTCAATTAAAAGCGATCTTGAAAAGATATTAACTTGAAACATATCTGTAAGAGTGTGCAAATAGAGTTTATAGTGATTCGATTATCGTGACCTATATCTACTCCAAATTCCTCCTCTATTGAAGCCACCAACATCCATTATTGGTCTTCCTTCAATAGGTGAAGACCAATTACCCTCTTACAATTCTTTTTTCTTTTTACAGGTTTAGGAGATAACCTTTACAAGTCACTCTTTTACAAGTATTCCCTCACACACCTCCCTAAGGACTAACTTTAAGCACTAGGAGGAGGGAACTCAAAGTTTTGGTAGAGTTTACTTAGTTTTTTTCTCTAGAATTCTTGCTCTTTTCTTGCTGCCCAAGTAGGATATTTATAGACCCCAAATGATTTCAAAAAAGGAGCCAAAAATTTAAACTTTCAAGTCTTTCAAGTACAGGCGGTACCATCACCCAATCTAGCAGTACCACTACCCAATCTAGTGATACTACCGCCTGATAGCCTTGGAGACCGAGTTTTTCGAGTTTTCCAACTCACATGCAGTTCTACCACCTGTTCTGGTGGTGCCACCACTTGGCCCAACATTTAGGTTATTGAATGAGCCTAACAATAAGCCCAAATCACTCCCAATTTAGGCCCAATTGGCCCTTAATTGAGTTGGCCCAATTCCAACCCAATTATGTGCTAACTACGAATATTAAGACATTCACTAGGCTAAATAAGTTCATAAGTCTAAGTTTCTTCCAGCGAGTCTCTAACGATCTTCTAGCGAACTTCCGATGATCTCTCGGCAATGTTCCAACTGAGTCCCAGTAAGCTCCCGGACTTCACGACAATCTTCTTGGTGAGTTCCGATGAGCTTCTTTAGCAAGCTCCTAGACTTCTCGGTCAATTATAACAGAACTTTCGATGAACGTTTGAACTTTCGACTAACTCTCGAACTCCCAACAAAATCTCGTTCTTGACTTCGGGACTTCATTTTGCTTTATGCCTTATTATTATAGTTAATCCTACATAATTAAAACCTACTTTAATAGACAATTATTACAAAGCTTGAATCAAGTGTTGTTCAACATTTCATTGGTTTATCGATGCTTCGTCTGATTCTTTAGCGCATCGTCCTCTCTTGCGGCATATTGCTCAATCGATCAGTTGACCTCCACAACTCTGATTTCCTTGGCACAATTTTCGCTCTTCTTAACCCAATGCCCGAACTCATGGCCTAAAGCTTTATGCTGATACATCGACCGATCCTTTGGTTCGATGTCCAATCTTTTGACATGTTTCTCTCCGGCCCTTCCTGCTTTAATTGTCTCTCCTTGATCGAGGCTTCCTATGTTACTTAAAATGCATATCAAATCATAAACACTATTAATTAGTTTCACCATCAAAATCCAAGATTCAACGATATCCCTCTTTTTGATGATGACAACCAATTGATGAAAGTGTTAACCTTAACTCCCTCTATCAATGTGCCATATTGATAGAACTCTTAAATTCAAAAATCCAAGCAACATGTCATCATAAAATCATGCAAAATCAAATTTATAATACATCATTCTATGCATGATCATCAACATAACTTCTCCCCCTTTGTCATCAATAAAAATGAGAAGTGTAATTAGCAAATGTTTAGCCATAATTTTAAATCATTACATAATAAATATAATTTCAAGTTTTATCATCATGCAAGCTAGAAATTTTCAGAAGTGTAATTTTTTGCTTCCTTGGCAAAGCGCAAGCTAGCAAAATTTTACATCATTCTACATGCAAGTTAGTAATAATTTTGAGTTTTACAAGTTTAAAAATTTTGCTAGATGTGCAAGTTAACATTTTTGCTTCTTGAGATAGGCAAGATGGCACTTTTGCTTCTCTTGATATTGCAAGCTAGCAATTCTTGGTGATGTTCAAGATAGCAAGTTCTACATCATATTAGAATATGTAAACTAGCAAACTTATATCATTCTATAGTATGCAAGCTATCAAATTTTATACATATGAAAGTTAGTAAAATTTTACATCTTTTAAGATGTGCAAGATAAACTATTTTTGTATCTTCCTGAAATGTGTAGCTTAGCAAACATTGGTTCTCTTGAGATTTGCAAGATAACACTTTTTGCTTCTTTTTTTAGATAAGCAAATAGTAAGTTTGCTTCTTTTGCAATGTACAAGTTTTTAAATTGTGCATCTTGAGCGTATAATTTTTCTCCTCCTTTGTCATTGTCAAAAAGAAGGGAAGAATACAATGTTATAATTTTTTTCCCTTTACATCGATTCTCAAATCATGATAAAGTTAAAATATCAATCTTTTTTCAATATGTTTGTGCATTATTATAGTTTCAAATCAAAATATGCATAATTTCAAAACCTTATATTTCATCTTTACTTCATGCATGATATAAAAAATAAATCAATCATCATTATGGGCATATCATACATGATGCTAGGATATTAGAATTTTTAAGCATTTATCACTTCATGCATTAAGTCAAAATTTTGATTATGATACCAAACATTCATCATTTCTCTCATGCATGATACTAAAGCATTCATGATATTAAATATTAAATTAACCTTTATAAGCATTTATCACTTCATAATTGTTAGTACCAAACATTCATCATTTATTTTCTCTCCCTTTGTCATAGGCAAAAAGAGGGGAATAATAATATAATGGTGTAATTCATTTCTCTTTTCATCAATTTTCAAATCATCACATAAAGAATAACAAGAAAAAAATTAATTTGGTGATGAGTTCTACTTCATGAAAACAAGGGAGTATCAAAACATAAAAGAAAATCAATTTATGTATACAATGTTCTAAACATCAAAGTACATCATCTTAAGTTGTGAGTATCAAAAAATAATCAAGGAAACATTATGATTCATTTTGGATAAGTATTCTCATTAATAAAATGCAAGAGATCATTCGAGAATAAAAAGTGATGAATCTTGATTCATATAAGGAAAATATCAAGTTTTGATTTTGAGAATTCAATATCATGATTTTAATAATGCTTCTTTTTAATATATTTCAATCATACGAGATGAAATAGTAAAAGATCTTCAAAAAAAAATTTAAGTCATGAATTCCGAAAGAAATATTCTCTTTAGTAAATGGCAAAAAAAGACATAAGAGATCAAATGAGAGATCTTGATTCATATAAGGAAAAATCCCAAGTTATAATTTCGAGAAATCAAGATTATAATATATACAAAATGAATTTAATTTCATAATCATCCAAATCATTTTCATAATTCAAGAGATTCAAAATGTAAACAGATTCATTAATCTCTTTTTGAAAAATCGATAAGATAGTAATAGAGAAATTTTCAAAATGCATTCCTTGTTTCAATTTATGTGATTTGATTTCTTACAAGTATATCCTTTTCTTTTATGCCAAATCCATGCATCATTGATTAAATCAAAAAATAAATTTCATTATCAAAATCATCATGACAAAAAATATAACACATTAAACATAAGGCTTCTTTAAACAAGCGATTTTATTTATTATTTTGATTCCATTGATAATATATTTTTCTTTTTATGTATTTTATTATAAGCGATTGATTTCATATAAATATTCTCAATTTTTTTGTATGAAAATAATACATCATGGTTTAAAATTGAAAGAGCAAATCTCATTATAGAAATCATCAAGATTAATAAACCATAAATTACCTAAGAATCATCATTACTTCAAATTCTTATGCATAATATAAAATCATCAAGAATGATACAAAATCTTTTAATATTTTCATTACATCTTAAATTATTATGTCATTAAAATATCAAGCATGATTTCACTAAACATAAGGTATTTTCAATCAAAAATATTTTGATTATTGTAGTAATGTATTTTTCTTTTTAAGTAAATCTTAGTGCTAGGAGTTATCAAGCAATTTTTATGCTCAAAATTTTTAAAATAACTAGAAAAAGAAGCATGATATATATTTTTTTTATAAATTTTTTTATTATTTTTACTAACTAATTTAAACACAACTCATGAAATGCATCATATAATTTTGAAATAAAGTAAAGAAATTTCGTTTGAGTTGTTTACCTCATTGTTGAGAGTCACCAAAGCAAAGTTTGTCGTTTCGTCTTCATCGGTTTGCTCCTCTTCTTCGGATATACTCGTTTCATCCCAAGTCACTTTGAGTGCTCTCTTCTTCTTTGACAACTTCTTTTTAAATTTATTTTTATTCTTTAATTTTTATTTAATGAACTTTTTAAGTTTTATAGTGAGAAGTTCAAGTTCATCATCACTTGAGCTTTCGCTCGTGTGGTCTTCATGTGTTCTAAGTGACAAAAATTCCTATTCTTTGAAAAGTTATTCTCATATTCGTTTTGTGTAATACAACTCATTTCATAGGTCATTAAAGACCCGATAAGTTCTTCGAGGGGAAACGTATTCAAATCCTTAGCCTCTTGAATGGTCGTTACTTTAGGATCCCAAGTTTTAGAAAGAGATCATAAAATTTTATTAACAAGTTCAAGATTTAAAAAATATTTGCCAAAAGCTTTTAAGCTATTGACGACATCCGTAAAACAAGTGTACATGTCAACAATAGTTTCGCATGGCTTTATTCGAAATAGTTCAAAATCATGCATCAAAAGATTTACCTTAGAATCCTTAACTCTACTAGTACCTTCGTGTGTGATTTCAAGTATATGCCAAATATCAAAAGTCATTTCGCAAGTAGAAATCCAATTGAATTCATTTTTGTCTAAGGCGTAAAATAATGCATTCATAGCATTAGTATTTAAAGAGAAGAAACTCATTTCAATTATTCATTGGAAGAGAAGACTTTTGAAGATCAAATTTGACTATATTTCATAAATTGAGATTTAACGAAAGCAAAAAAATTCTCATTCGAATTTTTTAATAAGTGTAGTCCATCCCATTGAACATAGGAGGACGAAAGATAAAGTGACCCTCTTGAAAGCTGAAAAGAGTCATTTCTCTTGGATGTTAAACCAAATGAGAAATAATGAGGCTCTGATACCAATTGTTAAGAATGAGTCGGCACTATGAGGGGGGGGGGGGGGGGGGAGGGGTGAATTAGTGCAGTAT
>NW_008991822.1:93142-126575 GCF_000313855.2 Musa acuminata subsp. malaccensis | reverse complement strand
GGGGGGGGGGGGGGGGAGGGGGTGAATTAGTGCAGTATATAAAAACATCAGTTTAAAAATATTTCAGTCAATTAAAAGCGATCTTGAAAAGATGTTAACTTGAAACATATTCATAAGAGTATATAGCTAAAGTAATGAGGAAGTATAGTAGTTTGCAATTAAAGTAAAGAGCAAAACAAAAATGCAAACCAAGTTTATAGTGGTTCGGTCATCGTGACCTACATCCACTCCCGATTTCTCCTCCGTTGTGGCCACTAGCATTTACAATCGGTCTTCCTTCAATGGGTGAAGATCAACTACCATCTTATAACACTTTTTTCTTTTCACAGGTATAGGAGATAACCTTTACAAGTCACTCTTTTATAAGTATTCCCTCACACACTTCCCTTAGGACTAACTCTAAGCACTAGGAGGAGGGAATTTAAAGTTTTGATAGAGTTTACTCAGTTTTTTTCTCTACAATTCTTACTCCTTTCTTGCTGCCCAAGTGGGTATTTATAGGCCCCAAATGATTTTAAAAATGGAGCCAAAAATTTAAACTTCCGAGTCTTTCGGGTACGGGTGATACCACCGCTTGCACTGGGCGGTACCACCGCCCAGTCTAGTGGTACTACTGCCTGACAGCCTCAAAGACCTAGTTTTTCGAGTTTTTCAACCCAAAGGCAGTTCTACCACCTATTCTGGCGGTGCCGCCGCCTGACCCAACATTTGGGTCATTGAATAGGCCTAACAATGAGCCCAAATCACTTCCAATTTAGGCCCAATTGGCCCCTAATTGAGTTGACCCAATTCTAACCCAATTATGTGCTAACTATGAATATTAAGACATTCACTAGGCTAAATAAGTCTGTAAGTCTAGGTTTCTTCCGGCGAGCCTCCGGCGATCTTCTGCCGAACTTCCGACAATCTCTCGGTAATATTCCAGTGGACTCCCGGTAAGCTCCTGGACTTCACGATGATCTTCTTGGTGAGTTACGATGAGCTTCTTTAGCAAGCTCCTGGACTTCTCAGTCAATTCTAGCAAAACTTTCGATGAACATCCGGACTTCCGATGAACTCTCAAGCTCCCAACGAAATATTATTCTTGACTTCGGGACTTCATTTTGCTTTATGTGTTACTATTGTAGTTAAACCTGCATAATTAAAACCTATTTTGATCTAGACAATTATTACAAAGCTTGAATCAAGTGTTGTCTGACATGTCATTGGTTTATCGACGCTTCATCCAATTCTTCGGCGTATTGTCCTCTCTTGCGGCATATTGCTCAATCGGTCAGTTGACCTCTGTAACTCTAATTTCCTTGGCACAATTTTTTCTCTTCTTAGCCTAATGCCCGAACTCATGGCCCGAAGCTTTCTGCCAATACATCGATCGATTATTTGGCTTGACGTCCAATCTTTTGACATGTTTCTCTCCGGCCCAACATGATTCTTCCTGCTTTAATTATCTCTCCTTGATCGAAGATTCCTGCGTCACTTAAAATGTACATCAAATCATAAACACTATCAATTGGTTTCATTATCAAAATCTGAGATTCAGCACCTCTATCATATAGACGAGTATACATCATATCGGTTTATCAGTTATCTCGATGTCCTTCTCAAGTAACCTATGATCGAGTTAATTTACAATATGTGTTTAAAGGCAAGTCGATCTCATTATCGTGATCTCATTATTGAATCTTAGATTTTGATGATGAAACCAATTGATAGTGTTTATAATCTTATCTGCGTTTTGAGTGACGTAGGATGCTTCGATTAGGGAGAGATAACTAAAGCAGGAAAAATCATGTTGGGCCGGAGTAGAACATGTCAGAAAATTGGACGTCGAGCTGAAGGATCGGTTAACGTATCAGTAGAAGGCTTCGGACCAAGAAAAGCAAAAATTATATCAAGGAAATCAGAGTTGCAGAGGTCAACTAGCCGATTGAGCAATAAGCCGCAAGAAAGGATGATGCACTGAAGAATCGGACAAGGTGTCAATGAACCAATGACATGCTGGACAACATTTGATTTAGTTTTATAATAATTATCTAGATCGAAGAAGCCAATTGGGTTGGAATTGGGCCAACTCAATTAGGAGCCAATTGGGCCCAAGTTTGGGTTGTGTTGGGCCAAGTGAAAGACCCAAATAGTGACCTAACAGGTAGAACCGTCATTGGTATAGTCTCGAGACTATGTCAAGCAATGGTACTACTAGTTTGGGTGGTGGTACCGCCCAGACACAGTCTCCGAGATTGTTTCAAGCAGTGGTATCACCAAATTAGGTGATGGTACCACCCAGTGGTAGGGTGTCAAGCGGTGTTACTGTTAGACTAGGTGGTGGTACCGCCTAGTATTAGTGTTGTAGGCGATAGTACCGCATAGCACTAGCGGTGGTACCGCTAGTACCTGGAAGACCTGGGATGAGACTAGTTTTGGCTCCAAGTTTGAATCCATTTGGAGTCTATAAATACCCCTCTCATCCCTGGTTAACAAACAAAAGTACAGAGAACTTAAAAGTGGGAAAACGCTGTAGCAATCACTTGAGAGATCCCCTCCTATAGTTATAAAGTTTAGAATTCTATTTAGGGAGGAATGAGTGCTTGTAAAAAGTTGTCTCCTAAACCTGTTTAAAGGAGAAGAGGGGTGTAAATGGATAGTTGATCTTCGCCCGTTGAAAAAAGATCGTTTATAGATATCGATGGCCTCGACAGAAGAGGAATCAGGAGTGAATGTAAGTCACGATGATTGAACTACTATAAAAATCTGGTTTGCATTTACTTCTTACTATTTACCTTCGTTGCAAACTACTTTACTTTCACTATGCTTTCGTGCACTTTCAAGTTTAACATCTTTCCGAAACGATTTTATCGAATGAGATTTTCAACTCGACATGATTTTTATCGCTGCACTAATTCAACCCTCTCTTAGTACCGACTCGATCTTAACACTCATCACGATCCAACTCCCATTACATAGATCCAAGGATATCATAATATACATCCAGATAATATATGATAAAATGCTAGTGATAATAAGCAAAGATATTATCGTTCCATGTCATAGGTGTCATTACTTATGTGATTGGCTTGTAAGACACTTATACTAACAAAAAGTGTATTGCTCTCTCTACCACAAAAGGTAAAATATATTGTTGCTATAGAGGTTTGCAAAGAAATATTATTGATAAAAAAATTCTTACAAGAATTAGGGTTGAAATAAGAAAACTATGTAATGCATTGTGATAGCCAAAGCACTATCCATTTGTATAAGAACTCAACTTTTCAATCCAAGTCAAAGCATATAGATGTCATATACCACTAAATTCAAAATGTACTTGAATAGAAGTAGTTGCAACTGTAGAAAATTCATACAGATAATAATAGAGCAAACATATTGACAAAGATCTTACCAAAAGAAAGATAGGAGATATTTCGATAGCTAATCAGCATGACTTCACATTGAGAAGTCATAAGACAGTCTCTCTTATGGGTTGAAGAGGAAGATTATTGGACAAATAGCCCATTAATTAAGCCCACAGTGGGCTTTAGTAACCCACATCCCACTTTTTTCTAACCTAAACTCTAACTCATAGGTGTGGCAACTATAGTAGAAAAAAGAGGGCAGGGATGATTGTGAACTTGGCTAAAAAATTACAATAACATGGTTCAAAAAAGAGAAGAAAAAAGTAAAAAAATAAGAGAAGGAAAGGGAAGAAGATAAGGACAACGATTGTTCTCAATCATCCAAGCAGTACTATCATCTCATCAGATTTACAATGGATTCTTGCTGTGATTACTTAGAGATTTTGGATATTATGCATGATGACGTAATTCTTATATCTCAGTTATTCTTTTGTGATTGTTGTTTGAGTTTTGAGCAAGAGATTCTGTGTTTTATATATTCATTATTAATAGTAGATTTTATCTAATTTGTCATGTGATTTTTACATTTCATGTTGGAGAAGTTTTTCATGTAAATCTTAATATCCTATTTAATTATAATTTTTATTTAATTCTACTATATATTATGATTTATATTTGTTCATATATAATTTTTTTTTTTTATCCGATCATGATTACTAGTACCAACTCGTAACATCATTCATACAAAAGAAGTTTAACCTTCGGAATAGCATATGCAGACACACCGTAACTGTTGAGAACTGTCATTCAGGTACGCTCGGTTCTGATTGCAGTGTCTAATGTGTTCGAACTTCTTGGGAGATATGTGCCTCTTGTAGAATGCATCAAGATAACATCAAGGAAAGGACTCCGGCAATTCTTCGACTCATTCCATCCTTCTATTTCACTGCGAAGTATGGAGATCAAGGTTGGATGATTATGCTGACATCTCTGTTAGGATTGACCATTGGTTATCTTACGGTTTGTGTTCTTACTGAAGCACCGAAAGGATCCAAGGGTGGTGAACCTGAGATTTGTGTCGTCCAGTGTCTCTTTTTCTTTCAAGATTTGACAATATAGTTTCAGCATCTGTTAGGAATGACCAAATATAATCACAGTAAGTTTCTTTGTCTGGAAACTGAATTGGTTTTGGTTGTGCAGGGACCAGAGCAAAATGCCTTGGGAAACTTGCTTGTGTTCTTTCTTTTAGCTGGTATATTCTCTGGGGTGGCCCTTTATTGGCTCTGGCTCAAAGGCAAGGGCTGGTGATGCTATATAGATTATGATGCAGCTCAGTATCTGTACATGGATCATGTTGTCTCCAGTTGCCTTATTGCAGCTGAATGATTGATTCTGTTGTTGACTTGATGAACATGAAACACAATTGCAAGTGATCTTATTCTCTCATCCACTTTAATATCATGATTGACTTTCAAGTGTCGACTATACTTTAATATTATGCATGACTACTGCAAGCACGAATCTTTCGAACCAAATAAGCATTGGGGATCCAAGATTCCTAGTGGAATCTTTTGCAGAGATTCTTCGAAGATTCGAAGCAGGAGTCAAGCCAACATCAATTAGGACCGGCCCAACACATACATAAGAGAGAGAAATCTGTGATGACTGGTTATGATGGCCAGAAGATAACACTTGGATTGTGTGATATGAGCTGTGGATATGCTTCGAATCCTTGTGAGATCTCTTATTGGTCCGAACAAAATCCTGAAATCTCCACCTCACGCTTCTGTCCGAACTGCTCACCACTCCTATCTCTTTCCGTCCCTTACATACCGTCCTTGGGATCCATTCCTTTCCATCCATCTCTCGGCTCTTGAGCTCTACCAGCAGCAGACATGGCGTCCTCCACTGTTGTTACTCCGACCCGGTTCCTCGGCCAAACCCGGACTTCAACAAGCGCCAACCCTCTCAGGGATGTCGTCGCCATGGGAAGAGGAAGGATCACCATGGTAAGCGAGCGTGCTTTTGCTTTCCTCAAGCAGAATAGTAGGAATCTTCTTACTGTGTTTTGTTGTGGTGCGCAAATCCACACCAGGGGAATGAACTGTGGTACGGACCAGACCGCGTCAAGTACTTGGGACCCTTCTCAGCTCAGACGCCGTCCTACCTCAGGGGCGAGTTCCCCGGCGACTACGGTTGGGACACCGCCGGGCTCTCCGCCGACCCCGAAGCCTTTGCGAGGAACAGAGCTCTGGAGGTACCACCAATTGCTCTACTGATGTGACTGCAGTTAAGCGGCGATTAATTCTCATCTCACTTACCTTCCTCATGGTGTGGGTTCAGGTGATCCATGGCAGGTGGGCGATGCTGGGGGCGCTGGGCTGCATCACCCCGGAGGTCCTGGAGAAGTGGCTGAAGGTGGACTTCAAGGAGCCCGTGTGGTTCAAAGCAGGGGCGCAGATCTTCTCGGAAGGCGGGCTCGACTACCTCGGCAACCCCAACCTCGTTCACGCCCAGAGCATACTGGCAGTGCTGGGGTTCCAGGTCGTGCTCATGGGCTTGGTGGAGGGTTTCCGCATCAACGGACTCGCCGGAGTCGGGGAGGGCAACGACCTGTACCCCGGCGGCACCTACTTCGACCCCCTCGGCCTCGCCGACGACCCCGTCACCTTCGCCGAGCTCAAGGTGAAGGAGATCAAGAACGGGAGGCTGGCGATGTTCTCCATGTTTGGGTTCTTCGTGCAGGCGATCGTGACGGGGAAGGGGCCGCTGGAGAACCTCTTGGATCACCTCGACAACCCTGTCACAAACAATGCCTGGGTTTATGCCACCAAGTTCGTGCCAGGCTCCTAAATCTCCCTCGCCATCGTTTGCAAGAACAAGAGAAATGTGCATGCTGCATGCTTGCTGTATGTAGGAGAAGCTATTGATTGCTGTGTATTGCTGCTACATTTAGGATGTTCTCTAATCATACCTCTCAATTCTCTCGTTCTCTGCAGCACCTGCTCAACTTTCATTCTTGCATGTCCCTAACATATTTGAGTTCTGGATATAAGCTAAACGTTAAGTTTATGAGGGATATGTATGCCATTGAATGATTTGGCAGGGATATCCACAGTATAATTTCTATATCATGACATTGATTCATAAGGCTTCTCTTTTTCTCTCTGCGTTTGACAAGTATATCATACTATTGATTCATGTCCTCGCTCACTCGACATGTTCGCCGAGATGGCATTCACATGGCAAGTCGGAGGTTCCATTGCATTGTTTCTTCCTTTGTCTAAAGAAGAGTACTTGTCTTTTGGACGTGGAGATTTCTGTCCCCAACAAGAACCTCTACTTGTTCGCCATGGCAATGTTAAAAGTTGCATCGTCCTTTCTCTCAATGACATGCATGCAAGAAAGCATTTTTGGGAATGTTAAGAGCTTGTAGTGCTGGCCACGTACTGAAATGTAGCCTACAGTTGCATGCAGTTACTTATTTTACTCTTGCAACTTGGTGCGTAATGCAATGAACTCCATCAGTAGTACGGACAACAGTACTACTGTCTTCATGTTCTGTTCTTGGTACTTCCTGGCCATATTAGTCTGCTAATTCAAGTGTCAATCAAAATCTCACATTCACTCTTCTGCGTTGTGGTCGCATACTATGTTTTTCTAACTTGTCTTCACCTTCTGGTTCAACTTTGGTGCGTTGCAATAACATTTGGCTGGTCCACATGGGTAAGTAGGCTAAGTTGAGAAACCTATAAGCTAATTAATTGTTCAGATTTCAATGCATGCGTGCATGATGTAGGGAATCCTACCAATTGAAGCACTGTATACTCCTTGAACAAGGAGTTGATCTTTGTAAGGAAATGACAAGTGGAGAAGTGAGCTTTGAGAAGTTGTGGCCAGTAGGAACTACATGAAGTAAGGAAGGCATTTCATGGAAGGCATGCATTGAGAAATCAAGCACTCTAGTTTTGCAGAGCTGAGTTTGAAAGTGTCCTCATGATGATTGTTGCCATTTCATTTTAGCACCATACCTTTTCTTCAAGAGAATCTACGATACTGTTCCACCAAGTGTTGTGATGTCTGTATGAAAAAGGAGAAGCTTTGTTCCAAATAAAACATATGTATCCTCTTTGATTGGTGTTCATGGAAAGTGTTCAGCACTGAAAGGATGAACAGGTTGAAGAGTTTGGACCATCAAAGGGGGAGAGGGGTAACATGAGCTGCTGCTGCACCAATAGGCCATGGGATGCACTTGAAAGGAATAAAGCCAACCCCTTCTGCTGTGGCTCAAAATCCAAGTACGATACCTGGACAAAGGCATCAGCAACATACGGCAGGCAATTGGAGGGAGAAACAAGTACACCCTTTTTGTTCAGCTGCTTTACTTTCGATTTCATTTCCCTCTTCTTTCTTTCTTCGATCTTTGTTCTTTCTGCATACCAACAAACGCTTGTGAATGTGTGATGAAATGTGATATATATATATACATACATATATATATATATATATATATGTATGTATATATATATGTATGTATATATATATACATACATACATATATATATATATATATATATAATATAATATTATTGTTCATGTCATGTCATGCACGAGTGACAGGGCGCTGCTGCTTACTGATGCCGATGCCAGCTCACATTAGGCCGCTTGCGGTATTCCCAAAAGTGTCCCTCCGCCTCCTGCTCCGGTCCTCTTTGTTATGAAACGATTCTCTCTCGCGCGTTCAATCTCCTCCAGATTTATCGCTTTCTGGGTAGGCTTTGAAGGAGATGATGGTGGGATTGGCTCTGCGGATTGAGGAGCAGTTCACGGAGACGAGAGAGAGGATTTTTAGCCCTCGATAGGAAAGCTATGTGCCTATATTGTTCTGAGAGGAGAGGTGCGAGAGCCGTATCCCTTTTCCCATCGGTTTATCAGGGGAGGAGCATGTGAGACGTTGTTGCTTTCGATGGTTCCTTGCAGGGTCTCGCGTGTTGCCGTGCCGCAGTAACTCTCCGGTCGGAAAGGTGACGCCTTTGGTACTCTTTGTGCCTCTTTTTCTGTGAGCCACTGCTTCCGACGAGGTTTACAGGTCACTAGTGCGTCTCCTTTGACTTCTCGACGTCGACTCCTCTTAGAATCCTAGATTTCCCCTGTATATCCTCTAAAAGTCGTCTTTTTGTTCTCCTTTTATTGATTGCATTTGGGTAATTCTTTTCGTTTTGTTTCGTATGTCTCAAAGCGCCTGAAGGCCATCTTGGTTCTTATCTCAGCTTCTTCTCACGGTTTTAGCGCTTAAAAGAGTTATCTTTACGAGGTTTTGGTGAGGTTCCCCGACAGAGAGAGCGAGATGGCCGGTGGTCAGGGAAAAGATGCCGCCTTTTTGTTTGCAGACGAGGAGCTGATCGGGATGACCGAGTTGAAGAAAGGCGCCGACTTTGTTGAGGTGATGTGCGGGTGCACGAGCCACCGGTATGGCGACGCTGTCGGGCGGCTTAGGGTTTTCGCCTCCGGTGATCTCCAGATCAGCTGTGAATGCACGCCGGGCTGTGAGGAAGGTGAGTCGGATCGTTTGATGCAACGACTCTTGATCGGTCTGGATGCCTCGTAAATGTTGTCATGACGACTAAGATAATGGTGATGATTTCATGTTCTTGATGTTCGGCTTTCTTGGAAAAAGGAGGATCTGGTCTTCATAGCACCTGTTTGATTCAGGACTATGCTTGTTGTCTTACAATCAGATTATCATGTCCTCATCATTGAAATAGTTAGTTCTTAGTTACATGCAAGTTGTCCCTTGTCTCGTTCATCTAGACTTATCGACATTTGCATGCAAGTCAAACTGTCCCTTTAGTACTTGGCACGTCTCCTTTGTGCCTATTTTAGATTTCCTGTTTGTTTGTGATTTTTCAGATCTATTTTATCCAGAATTACATCATTGTGTCCTGTGATTGCTGGTCTTATGTTACTCCTCCTTGTTTTCATTTTTGGAGTTATGCATCTATGTTAAAAAATGTTGGTTTCTCATGCTTGATGATAAATATATATCGAGTGCTCACCTGAATGATCACTGATAGTGTGTCTTTTGTTTAATCTGTTTCTCTAGAGGATCCTCTTTGTGTTTTTTTGGTTGCATTATCTTCTGCTGAATGTTAAAGTTGAACTAGTTTTGTTAGTTTGAGCTAATGTTCATCAATGCTTTTCTTGGAATAGTAGCTGAATTGTTGCATCCTACTTCGAACCGTTTGGTCTTGCTATTATAAGAAGCTTGAATTAATGACGGGTATCGACCTCTGTTCTTTAAAAAAATTATTTTGACGATCTGATATCATAAATTTTAGTGGGATTAGTATAATTTATGTACTAGCTCCCTTTTGTTTTGTTGGTGATGTCAGCCATTGAATATTGTCATTGTCGCCATCTTCACAAGGCAAGCAAAACATCTTCTCCAAGAAGTGTCTATATCTCAAGGCCTTTGCAACCCTTTCTTGCAGCAGCATTGTAAGGAATAATTATCAGATCTGGAATTATAAGTTAATTTGATCTGAATTTTGTACCTTGTTTGCTATATACTTGCCTTCATGAGATTTTCATCTTCCTGGTCTTTGATGGTCTTTCAATTAGTTTAGTTCTTGATTTTGATATTTTGAAATGTTTCTGCATAATTCTTTTACGTTAGTAAAGAAATTAGATATCTGTAAGTTATTCGTGTGAAGGTGTTGGTTTACTTACAAGTTTGCTTTGATTCCTTTTTAACAGTATAATTGAAATGTCACAAAAGAACCATCAACGTAACAAAAGATCTTAATATGCCAATATTTGCATGTATCAAACACTAAGTCAGGGGTGAAAATGGATCTATAAGAGATTGGATAGTTTTAGGTATCAAGAGGATACTAAATTCTACAACCAACTTTGTTTAAACTTGATATGAGTATGAACTGGATGTATGACAAATACAATTCAAATAGAATCTGAGGCAGATGTAGTTGGGAATACCAGATCTAGAATCATAGTTCAAAATCACTTCTGGACTGGTATGTACTGAGCGGTATTTAACTGTCAAATTTTTTTTTTTTCACTCAGTCTATGTGGGTTTCAGGGTTATCATCTGTCCGATACCTCAGCTCCTCCTCCTCTCATCTTCTCAGTGTTGACCGATAGGTGGATATACCATGTCTTCATATGCTGATTTGTGTCAGATCCATACTGGTCCCTAGCTGGACATACGGATACCGATACCAAAAGTTCGAACCATACCTAGAATAATGTGAAACAAGTAATTAAGAAATTAATTAAAGATGAAAAATTATAGAAGCATGAGAAATATATATATATATATATATATATATATATATATATATATATAAATCAAGTAGCATATTTTCTTAATTTATTATATGTAAATTTGGAACTTTTAGTATATTTAGTTAGTCAGATATTCAGATTGTTTGGAACTCAACTCATATCCATATCTATGTCCAGAAGATTTTGTAAATGAATATGTGATGATTGATGACTAGATCTTGTGTAACCATGTCAGGTTCCTCCAGACACAGAAATGGATTTAGATGGATACATTTCACCAGTACATGAAATAGCTGTACACTACTTTGCTAGCTAAACAGGAGAAATTTATTTTATTTCCCTTTTATCTTTTTCAAAATTTCCTGATTAAGTACTGTTAGTTCAGGTGAAACAATCTG
This sequence comes from Musa acuminata subsp. malaccensis, assembly GCF_000313855.2. NCBI lineage: Eukaryota > Viridiplantae > Streptophyta > Magnoliopsida > Zingiberales > Musaceae > Musa > Musa acuminata. The sequence continues at coordinate 115,525 of NW_008991822.1, read as the reverse complement.
GTTAGGCATAAAAGCCACGCTAGATGGGAGGCTATCAATGTGTTAAGGCTCTTAGAGAACAAGAATAGAATGAGAGAGTCCATACTTCCTCAAAAGATGGAATTCTTGAAATTAGTAATTATTGCTGAAACATGCATATCTTGTACAGATGTATCGTAACAGTTCTGCTTCTAATTATCTGAATGATGCAATGGACTTCTCCTCAGCCATGATCTGTGAATCTGTCTTTGGATTTCTCCTCTTGTTTCTTACATGGAGAATGCCTATGATTGCCTAAGGATTTCCTTATTGGATAATTGTATAATTATATATAATAGAATCTACCATGCTGATGTTAAGTAAGATATAGCTTCTATAAATATTAGTTGTAACTTGTAAGCATCATGGAAAATGTCAGGAACCGAAAGTTTATGCATCTGAGGCTTCTACTTCTGATATATAATGTATTTAATCTCCAATATCAACTTTGTATACCATGTACCTGTTTGCTGACTGTTCATAATTATAATCAGATAAGTTGACACCAGCTGCGTTTGAGAAGCATTCTGGGCGGGAGACTGCAAGAAAATGGAAAAACAATGTGTGGATCATTATCAAAGGAGACAAGGTTCCACTTTCAAAGACTGTGCTGCTTAAGTACTACAACCAGGCATCAAAGGCTGCTAATGGCTCTCATAAAGGTCCCAATGGACGGCCATTTCACCGTGATGAATTTGTCTGCTGTAAAAGATGTAACAAAGAGCGTAGATTTCGCTTACGTACTAAAGATGAATATCGCAATTATCATGATGCTGTGAGGAATCCAAATTGGGAATGTTCTAACTTGACGTTTGACAGGTGAAATTCTCCTTTTTTGCATATGGCTACTGCCTTTCTGACAATTTTGATTTCTTGGTCTGCTATGGAAGAGAAAGATTCTGTTAACCAATGCCTAGTGAGCTTTTGAATGTTAAACAGATTGTGTTAGTAGCCTTTTTAAAAGCAAATTTCTTAGTACTTATCCTGCTCCTTTTGCAAGTTTTGCATGATTGATAGACATTCTGTGGGATACATGAGAGTTGATATGACTGCTTTTGCACATGCAATTTCATCTCACTTAAAAGCTCAATGTTCTTGATAAACCAAGCTGAACTACTTTCTGTCTCACTCTTTGTGACTTATTTCATTGTCTTTCTATCTCATGAAATAGTTTTATATATGCTTCTTAATCTCTTACTGGAAATATAGAATTGACATTACTCTGATCTCCATTATTTTCTTTTAACATTTTTCTTCACCAATTCTTTGGATCAAGTGAACAAATTCTCTTGCTCTTCTGAAAATTTATTTAATAATTGGTACTTAAATTATTGTGGTAGAATGGATTTTCTTTTGTTGTCTTTGAAACAAAAAAGCATCTAGGAAAACTGTTCGAATGATGATTAAGGCATTTTCATGCATAACTATTGGTCTCATGACCATCAACAAGCTAGTAAGTCCCTTCTTTTGATTTGTTTTCTGCACCTAATTACTTTTTAAAACTTGATTAAGATGCTAATGTCAAATACCCAACGGCAATTGTTGTGCGAGGTGCTCGCTAGCATATAGGCATGCCATGACAAGTAAATTCCCTTGTTTATCCATGTGGTCATACTTATCTGTTGAGCTTTAATTGGTTGATGTGCAATGCTTTCTTGATATTGATTGTCAACAATTTAGTAGATAGGTAAAATGACTTGCTGATATTGGTTCATGGAACATGTTATTTATATGGTAGACTTAGATAAACTGTCTTGCTATGCATTTTACACTTGATGATTGCTATACAACTCATATCAGAACTTAGTATTAGGTTCTAAGTGTGTAGAAGGCAATGATTCCCTTAAATTGTGTAGCATGTAGGTGAGAAAAGGATTAGATTATCATAGCCTATCATATTGAGTGCTATTTTTCAACTTTGCTGCATCATCCAATGTAATATTTGTGTTGAATTATGATTTCCTTTCAAGACCCATGTTTCTCATTAAGTAATGTTGTCCATACTTCCCAAAAGTAAAATATTAATAGCTAGGTGTCTGTTTTGTTCATTTTCAACATATCATAACATGTTTAGTAAAAATTCTTAGTCTTTTTTACTTCATAGGGATAGTATATCTTCAATTTAATTACATATTGATTGTCATGACTCCACTTATAGGATAATCATGTCAACTTATAAGTTGAAGTTAATAATAATACTCACATCAGACCCTTATAAATCAATTTTAGTTGTACCCATTTTCGATGTGGAACTAATTGAGATGCTACAAACTCTCCTACTTAAGAGCTTTGACGTTCTCATTAAAACTCAGCATAGCTCAAATCAAACCCTAGTATTATGCATGTAAGGTATAGTCTAGTGGTGGCTCCATATCGTGATGAGTCCTCTGACTCCATCCGCGGATAGTCTTATCCTACTTGAGCAACCTCACCATGCTCCAGTACTAAGTCAGCCCTGATACCAATTGTCATGACCCGGTCTGATGAGATAATTGTCTTGTCAACTTCGTTTGGCTCAAACCACTAATTAAAATGCTCAACCTGAAATTAATAACTCCCATCAGACCCTTAAAAATCAATCTTAATCTTGTTCACTTCCGATGTGAGACTAATTGGGGTGTTATATTGATAATATCATTTTTATTACTATTTGCTTGATAAGACATTTGGAGGTCAACTAATTGAAAGAGATACATTTGACAGAGAATAGATGTCACAACCAAATAGTTGATCTTGTGCATGCTACTCTTCGTTTACTCAATATTCCCTTGCTGTTTCATGTGCTAAAAACATGGATCACAGGAAAATTAATTGGGAGGCTTTCAGTAACTAACTTAAGGTTATAAATTACTAAAGTAAATATTGTTGCAGTGGAACTTTAATGCATCTTTGTTTCTTGCAAGTTCATGTGGTCATAAAATGTTTCATGACGATGCTCTTGATGCATAAAGCATTGCAATTTTATGGCACTATTAATTAATCAAGTAGAGAAGGCTTAGACATACCATTTTAACTACCATTTCCTCGTACTTGAGATGACTGCCTTTGTTCATAGCAATTCTAGAGGACCTATGGGAGTATTAACTGTAAGCATTGACTTTGTACTTTGCAATTTGAGGTCAACCTTATCATTTCCTTTTTCTCTAGTTTAATGTTGCTTGTACTGTTAAAATTTACATTCTCTTTTTCACTCCTTTTATCACTGATAAATTCAGGTCTTTCCATAGGGTTTTACAATGGTGTATTCCTTTTCATTAACTGTTATTTAGTTGTCCTTTTCCTAGAGGGTCATATACGATGGGAAGATTGAGTCGCCTCAGTTACATTTCTATTTTTCTTGAAAACTTCTGTAGCATGAAAATTGGTGGGTCATCATGCAGTAAACAACTTTTGGTTTATAACTTTGTATTCGCTTAGTATCAAACAAAATTGTGTTAAGCCACTACAATTTGGAATAAATAGTTTGCCATATCACCCAATTCTGATATGATTCAAGAGATCTAAATTGAATATTCAAGGCCAACCTGATTTTGGCCGATTTCTCGGACTTCCAAGTTAGAATTTAGTCAGAATTAGCTCGAATCAACCTGGTACATATTTTATTCTTATCTTGTGTATTTAAGTTAGATTCCCCATATATTATGAATGTCTGATGTAATGATGTTATCTATTTGCAATTTTTAATCTATTGAGAATTTTTTTGATAGCTTGTTACCTTTTTATCCCATGCATCAGAGCCACCTGCGATGACGAAGAGGAGCGAGCAAGCCGTAAGGTCCTCAGGGGATGTTCACGTTCTCCATCCTGTAGAGGATGCACCACATGCGTATGTTTCGGATGTGAGAACTGCCGTTTCTCAGATTGCAGCTGTCAGACCTGCATCGATTACACACGCAATTCTAAAATCTAAGCTTGTTCGATGGAGAACTATTTATCCTCCACGGGTGATTGCATAATTGTGTTATCAATGCAGGTATTTTGATGCAGACCTGAAACCCTCAATCATAAGGTTCAAAATTTTGACAATCCCATCAATGGGGCTTTCTATGTTTCCTTTTCCTCCACCCCACTTCTTCCATTTGAAACATTGCTTATAGATGAAGATGGTGGAAGCTGTGAATAAGTGACATGGAAAACTTTTAAAGGCATATCTATTATTTTCGTACGATTTAATTTTTCTCTTAATCCATGATCATATGTATCCTTTCTTTGCTTAATTTTGAATTGCATGAGAATATTAGACTGAGATAGCAAGCTGTTTGCGTCTGATGACTCTACAGAATAATCCAATATTTGTCTTCATTTGGAGCTTTACAGCAGCTGCATCAGTTGTCTCTTCTCAGAAATGCTGCTATAGGTTGAGGGAGGGAGGGTTGAGGCCTCCCATCCTGATCACCAACACAAGCTTGGCTAAATCCTGATCATCATACTTCAGTTGGTTTAAACCTTGAAGCTTCGTTTTACAACCTAACATATCATAACATATCATAGATGGTGCTTGAGTTTATACAATGGCATAAAATTTGTTGACCATAAAGGAAAAAAAATTGCAAAGAAGCTTTATGGATCAGGTCACTGATGTGGAGTTTAGCATGTGCTCTGTTTGGGACACACAAGGTTTGGGGTTGCAGTGACATGATGTTGAAGATGACAGGGTAGTTTATTGAAAAAATGCTCCTGGGTTTTGATCGGATGGAATCGTCACAATTGGTGAGATATTTTTTTAAAACAAAATTTGATAATATCCTTAATTGGGCTGTTTCAAGTTTGATCGATTTGTGATTCGTGGGTTGGTTCAGTTTGGAATAGGTCGATTCGGGTTTGATTCGGGTTTAAAAATATGTTACAATCCAGTTACACTTATTTATAGAATTTATTAAAAATATATTATTTTTATATAAATTTATTCTAAAATTATCATAAAATAAAACATAGTATAATTTTTGTAAAAATCGTATTCTAGTATAATTCTCAAAGTTTTAATAATTAATTATCCTAAAAATATCTAAAAATAAAAATATTAATTTGAAAAATAAGTTAGTCGATATCGAAAATATAAAATAGGAAAGATAAGATTTTGTGATTAGTTTTATGATGAATTTATCTAAAAATTAATATATCTTTTAACATATTTTGTGAATAAGTGTTATTCGAATATAACACGAATATAATTCAAGTGAAATAGTATTTTTATATAATTTTACATAAAAATTAATATATTTTTTAGGATAACTTAAGTTTTTATTTTTGGATGAATTTAGGAAAATTTTATATAAGAACTAATATATTTTTTAATGATAACTCAATTTTTTTAGTTTTATGATAAATTTAAGATTTTTTATATAAATAATAATATTTTAAAAATATATATATATTTTTAATGCAGTTCAAGTATAGCTCAAGTGTACATTGAGTGTAATGGGTTTTCTAGAAAAACTATGAGGTGAAGGTGATGGATGAGGAAGGAAGGGAAGGACCAATGGAGTAGAAGGAAATAAAATAATGGTGAGGGAGGTTAAAGAGAGAGGGAGGAGTAGGAGAAAACTGAGAAAGAGATGGAGTTAAGGTGGAGAAGGTAAGGATAATTTAAAAATATTAATAAGTAATCTAGGATTTAATTAAATTAATTAAATAATAAAGATTTAATTAATCCATCTGATCCGGTTCATCTCAAGAAAATCGATTCATTTAAAAATAATTGAATCAAGCCTAATCAAGAATTAATCATTATTTATTAAAAACATTTTGATTAAAAAAAATATTCTTGGATAAAAAATCGAGTGCATCATATGATAAAAACCTGAGGGTTTTTTCTTTTTTTTTTTATAAATTGCTCAAGAAATGGAAGTAATAGGCAAGAACAGACAAACAAAAGGGAAAAATCGCCACAGCTTGAACTGGATAAGGCACTAAAATGTACTCTTTAGGAGCTGCACGTCGACGAAGGAAAAATCTAGAGCGAGCATTAACGCTGAAGAAAATGTGCAACATTAAATAGGAAACAAGAACCAAAATGAACACATCCTGATGATCATTTGTAAACTCACAGACAATCATGAGTAAGGCCAAATAAAGAGAGCTTGCCGAAGATATATCTCCTAAGCAATATCCACGCAAATAAGCCACCATGCTTGCTGAAGCAAAAAGACCCTTTTTTATATATATAGTTTATCACATTGGAACATTGTGTAGTTGACTAATAAAAATGTGAAAACAACAAAAAAGCTCAGGTAACATAACCTTTTAACTTAAGTGGCTTCCCATGTTGATCAAGGATCTTTTAACTGCACTTGTCATGGGATGCGAAGTAATTTATTGTGATAACAGGCATCAATTAGAAAAGGATCAAGAATATATCTACAAGATATGCCCATTAACCACCGTACCAGTAATTGTCACTAATTTGCATTCTTCTATAGCACAAATTCACAGGAGGAAATGAGATGGTAGATACAAGCGAGAATAGGCTTCAAAGAAGCTAACACACGCTACATGCTTCCCAGATAAATTTGGAAAAGGAACGATGTACCTTTTCCCATTCAAGGTAACACACCTGACAATATGCCAAAGACATCATGAATGACCAAGAAGAAATCAAGCAAACAAAGACATTAATCAAACTATAGGCCTGATCAACTGCATTTCTCGTCTTCCCCTCAAACAGTGGCTCTGGATAAAATAATCATATTGCTGCCCTCATAGCACCACGTGCTGCCTCACGCTTCATTTCTGCAGCCTTTCCACTCCCACGGAAGTACATATATACTTGCTGCACAGAATTACCAGAACCCTCAGGTTGAACATTGAGTTTAACCAAATAAATCCATTTCCAGATTCAATTTTCACTGAAGCTCATTAAGTACTACTGATTTCTTAATAAATAAGATATAAAAGCCTCCAACTATATTTCATTTAGCATATAATTGATAAGCAACTTTACTAATCAACTGCAATTCCCTTAAACCTTACATAAACATAATTTATTCAATCAAGGAACATGGTTAACTTTAAAAGGAAAAACAGAATGAAATTGTTAACTGCTGGCAACTTCCATATTAGGTGCAGAAAAATGACCTGTATGACCCAAATGCTGAGCAGTGACTCGAGGCAGAACAAACCGAATCCAACAAAATAGAAGATCTACAAGCAAACAAGAATCTAGAGTCACATAACACTACAATTAGATCAAGAAAACTTGCAATAACAGTGAAAACATTTCAACTTCTCTGCTCTAATTTACTAAAGAAATACAGATGCTGCAACTAAATCAAAACTAGTGATTTCTTGAAAATATAGTGTTTGCTTGCAGCATCATACCAAAAGGAGAACATCCAATTAAAGCAGATATTTAGCTGTTAAATTACAATAGATAACTATTGAGTTGCCAAGTGTAGGCCTAAGTGTTCCAAGCTGCAGTTTGTGCAGTCACGTGTTTCACGTATGCCTATGTGGTCATATGACGCTATGCAACTAATATGTCATATTATTGGATGTGAAAACAATCAGATTTGTGGTCCACATCAGCATGAAAATGCAAGCATATGGTTCAGATATACTTCTTATTAGCGTTAATTTACTACGATCTTGATAGTAGGAGATGATGATGATATTATACATTCACCACTCGTAGAAAGTCTAGCTATACAAATCAGTTGAAGTTGTACTAGTTGTGTCTACAACTACCAGCATACACTTAATGAACAAAGTGACTTAACTATTGCTTGATTAATCTACAATTAGCATACAGTGTATCAATACTGAATGCCATGGGAGCACAAATTATGGCCTTGATATTCAACCACAAGAACCTCCCAGAAACACAACATTCGTTTTGGTAATTAGTAGGGCCTGTACTAATAAGGTACAGCATGTATCATGCATAACTCATGTGTCATGTATTTATTTTAATGTTTCTATAAGTTTTTTTACTTATGTAGTACGATTTATGTCTCTCAATAGGTCTTATATGCATATTTTGATCCATTTTTCAGGATATATATAAAAAGCTACATTGAAGAGATGGACTAGTCTGAAACTGGACCTGACTAGTCCAACCATTATTGAAACTTGGTAGGCTATGGTACCATTGTCGTGGACCAATAAAGAATTGGTACGAATATCACTGAGATTAACTACTAATTTCAATTTGAGTGTATCCTTCATTTAGTTACTAAAAACTATCTTGAATACTTAATTCCACATACTGTTTATATGCTATGTGATACTTTGGTAACTTTTAAACCATTGGCAGATATTTTATCAAGTGCAAACATATAATATTGCTTTAGAATTGCAACTTAAACCCTCTAACCTACATTTCCACATGCAACCAAGCTACCTATCAATGAATTCTAAAATTAGTTACAATTTAAGATCCTATTTCAATCCTTACTCCAATAGACCTATGTATGGGCTGGGACACTTACCCGACCCGACAACCTGGCCTCCAAATAGGAGAGCTCTTGGGCAAAGTTTTGACTTGCTCAGGCCCAAGATGGGCAAAAAAGTTGGGCCCAATTAAAACTAAAGTCAGGCCTGGGTAGAAAATTCTGCATCTAGACCCTACCACAAGCTAAACCAGGTTTGAGCCAACCCAAGGATAAGTGAACTTCCTCCAATGCACCTCCTATATTACATAAAATCGCTGCCTACTCTCTCAGCATTCCTGCAACTATTGTTCTCCCTCCAACAACCCACCTTGTCCACCATCTGTTCCTTCATCCTTCAGTGAAATAACAATCGCAAATAAAGGCAACCAAACAAAATGAAGGTAAGTTGCACTTACAAATGCAGGAAACCAAACAATTGAGCTTTTTTTTTATGCAGCACTTACAATTACATTGAGATTATGTTAGCAGGTACTTCTACTTTTAATAATCAAATAGTCCCATGGTACTTAATAGTTTAGACTTACATGTCTCTATCCAGTTATGCCCAAAGTAAGCCCCATGCTGGATTTAAAATAAACTCCATAACATACAATCTTATTTAATCAGCAATATTAAGACACAATGTTCATGTCTGTCTGCTCAAGTTATTTCAAGAACATAGAAAAAAGTTCAACAAATTTTCTATGGAAACCTATACTCACCCCAACCAAAGCCTTACTGCTGATAAGATCCACTGCTGGCAAAATACCTCTGCAACAGAAAACATGAGAAGGACATGCATAAGCAGAAAAGAAAATGGAAGTTGTTCAATAATTTTGTATAAGTTGGCAAGGAAGCAAATCCTTCCTCAAGGTGATACAGTAAAAACTTTCATTTTTCAGCATCCAATGAAACAATAACAAGTTTATCTATTTTCATCCTTTTGTCTACAAGAGTCTGATAAAAAAGTTCTTTATAGATTAGGTCAGACCACAACTTTTGTAGTACCAGAATAGCAACAAATTACATAAGTCCATCTGGAGAATACTAGGTTGCCCAGAGAGCAAACAAGAATTGATTTTACACAAACTAAGTGAATCACGATATCATGTCCAAAGTTGTAAGTAGTAATAATTAATGTTACAGCTAAGTTGTAAGATGTCACCAGTGTCCTACTAAGAGCTAAGTCATGTTCCAAAACTCTGCAAACAAGCTCTAAAATGGTCTCCTACAATTCCACCACTATTGTCAACTTCATTTTAGCTCAAAAATCCTCTATTACTGGAACCATTGGTGAAGACTGTAAGATGCCCACATTTGTTAAAGTCCAACATAATATAGAAGGCAATACATTTTTGCTCAAACTGCCATGTTAAGACTATCGACAAAAAATTTCACAAAATATCAGAGAGTCTCCTTAATGCTCTCCTATAATCCGAGCAATCTTCAAACAAATTTGTTAGACTTACAAGATAACAATCTTATAGGATATTAGAAACTAAACTTGAATGTGGTTAGTTGGGAAACACACAATAACTAGATGCAACAAGCAATGAAATAGATACTTTTATAATAATGAGTAATTTCTAAGGGTAATTGAACTGGAAATAAAAATGATGAAGCTATCTAAATGAAAAATCTATTTCCTTGCAAAAGAATCCATTGTATTTGGAGTAATGGAAGAAAATCAAAATTACATTTTCTTTTCCTTTCATTGTGCTTAAGCATAGAAAAGCCTGAAAATACTTTATAGTTGTGACATTGATCAGCATAATCAAAAGCTATGCTTTTTCAATAAATGTAAAAAAGGTTGTGCAATTTTTAGTTTTCTGTCAATGGAAAACGTTCTGCCAACAAATTTTCCATGAAATCAATGGGAAATCTGACACAGAGAAAGGAAGAGTGGAAGGAATTGAAAGCCACCAAGTCTCATAGAGTTTAAAAGCAAGGAAGCTCGAAGGTAAATATAGCATATACCCCTAAAATTTCAAGATAAAAGTATCTCAATTGGGTTTGTTCCAACAAATTCACAGTTTTAAAAAGTCAACATAGTCCAAGGATAGTAATTCTGTGGCATCAGAATGGGAGGATACTAATACCTTTCTGCACATTCTATACCATGGGCAGAGAAATTCTACCAAATATTCAGCTGGCCATGTTTCTGCAATGATTTGGCACATCTAGGGCACTTACTGACTCATGCTGGCCATACGGTTAAGTTTGCCTCCTAGTATTATTCACTTAGCACACCACTTGCACAATGGACTTATGCACTAAATAGACTTTCCTTCCATTTCATATCAAATTAAAATTGTGATGTGATTATTTATCACATCAACTTGTGTCTTCTCCAGAATATTTAGCAATAACAGCAAAAATTCCTCATTGTTTCATGTACAATACCCAATGAAGAAAAGCTTAATAGATTTTAAATTAAAATTCAACTATTTGAATATCTAGAAATCAACATAACTTTACTATATTTTCTTCTAGCTGACACATTACTAAAAACAATAGCTGATGGATTTTTAGGAAAATACATTTTGATGTCAAGCTGCCAAAAATCATGAGCATGAATGCATGATCTCTAAAACAAAATTTGAAAGTTAACCTTCCAATGCACAAAAGGTAAAAGGCCAGTCTCAATTATTTTCTCAGTGAACAAATCAAATTTGCATTCACCAAATTTGGAGGATGTATCAAAATGGGTTAGCTGTAGCCTCTGTATATATGAATTTATTACTTTCACCATTCACCATATATTACTCATAAAAAGAGAAACTTACGTCAAAGATTTTCCCTTGAAAAAAATTGGAGGAGCCACAGCAGAATATATGACAAAAGCAATGTGAAGCTGCACAGACATAAGAGAGTCAATTGGAGAACATTTTACTTTCCATAAAGCATTACCATGAAAAAGATATCTGAGACAACATCTTAAACCACCAAGAACATACCAAGTAAAATAGGAAAAACCATCCAAAATTCAAAGCGCTTTCAGTCCTATAAAACATGTCATGTGAACATATGACATCATAAGCTTAAAGCATAAGTTTGTATCCATCATAGTCTTGAAGTCCACAAACTTTAAAGGTTGAGATATGAAACTGTACCTCATGGCACGATAAAGAGGCCGATACCACAACACATATGCACCTGGGACACCAGAGATGAAGTAGATGATTGCAAGCAACCAGATCTTGACACCTAGAAATAAGAAGCAAATAAAATTAATTTCCATTGTGGCATTATAGTATCCACTCACAAAAAAGATCCTCTAAGTACCTTCCCCTTTAATCCATGCTGTTGTAACTGCTATAATATTCCAAAACAGGCATGCAGTCAAACCTGTCAAACACCCAAATTGAGAAATAATTTCATATTTTGTTTTCACATAAAAATTTTACACCCAAAGTTCAATAACTATCTACTAGAATTATTCCTACCATGTAAATCTTATCAATTATACATTTTGTCTCCTAAAGCAACTTAGCTAAGCGATCATATGAGAATGTTCCAAAAGCCTATATATACCATGGTAAATATTTTTGGTTTAGTCCACTAAATGTCCAATATTACTCCTGAATATGAGGGCACAAAACAATAAGAAACTGCTTCTTAGATAACAAATCAACTACATGCAGCACATACATTTCACATTCATAAGATATCTTTGTCAACAGATGTTAATGCCCAAACTAAAATGACAGTGAGAAAGTTACTATCATAAGATGAAAAATATGTCACATATCAAAATGGTTAACTGATTGTCCTCATAATTTGGTTAGAATGTGAACAAAAAATGCAAAAGTTCAAGTGTTCTGAGCAAGAAAAGCAACAAGGCCTTAGAACCATAAAAAACAAGGGCGGAACTTTGATTAATGATAAGAGCCTAAACATACCTAACAATGAAGCAAATGCAAGATACTGCAATCTCTGCAGGTGAATGGGTATCTCATTTGCAATATCATGATGGATAATAGGAAAAAAACGTGGCCAGTTTTTCTCATCTATAACAACACCAGCTGCAAAGAAGCAAAAAATAAGGAAGGGCAACCAATTTAAGAAAAGATAAATTTAACTTGTATTCATCTTAAAACAGTAAGGTTCTTGCCTAACATTAAAAGAAAAAAAAAGAGTACTAGTCAATTTATTCTATGAAAATATAGACTAGTCACCTTGTGCTGCAGCCTCTTCTTTACGTTTTAGTTCCTGTTTTACCAGCAAAATAAATAAATAAAAACAAAGAAAAAGCACACATGCACAATTAAAGACAACCATTCCATTTGACAGAAGTAAATGCAAAAAATTCTTTTTTTCATGATCTGTAGAAACATAATATGATTTTAGGGCTTTTTGCATACATAAGCCATCAAATTAGTATAAAAACAAACCAGTGAGAAACAAGTAATCATAGTTTCAGAAATATAATGTGGTTTGATCAAAATACAGCAATTTTGTATACAATATGTGGTAGAAATGTGTGGCTATTAATATAATGATGATTTAAGAAGTGCTCAAAATTTTATGTTCTATTTAAAATTTTCAAAGTTTGAGCCGTTGTCATGATATTTGGGACTTCTTCCGAAGCTTGTGCATGCCAAGGCATCCTATGGCTATAGGATAACAAATTTATTTTATATTAGTTCTTTAGATAATATTTGGTTGTTGAAAACAATTGCATGCATTTGCATGTTGCTTGCCTTAACTACAAGATCATGCATTTAAGTGTCACTTGCCTTACTATGCTTGAATGTTAAGAGAGGTTGTGAATATCTATGAAGTAATTATATTGCTAGTTCATTAGTTATTTTTATTCTTTTTCTGATTTTAAATGATACTTACAATTTTCAAAAAAGAACCCACATATGCAACTACATACACACTTGCATTGTGCAAACACACTATGTCACAACCTAATCGCCTGCATGCCAATTCCACTTTTATAACCTTGCACACAATAGATCTTATACACATGACGAGCTTATAAACTGAGTAATGTTAGCTTTTGCAAAGCATATAAATAAGATATTCTTTTTTAATAGATCAGGCTAGTTAACAATTTCATTGCATAAAGGTATATCATATACCACATATTACGTAGCACGTATTGTCCAACACACTTGAGTATCAAGATGTTTGTTTTACAATTGTCTCACAAATTAATTATATAACAATACAATGGTAAGCATAGCATAACATTTTTGGACAAGAATATTCCACATATTCTTTTATTTAGTTTCAAACTATCTAAATCTTTAACGCAAGAGAAGCAAAACTGAAGTTCCAAGAATAAGGGCAGGACTTGCATTTGTGACCATTAAACTCAAAGGACATACAGGACATACCTTTTCCCTCTTATTCAGTTCTGCCTCCCTGGCTTGTAGTTCTCTTTCCTTTTTCTTGAGATCCTACATTATAAACACAGATAAAATAAGCAACTAAGAAATATCAATACACCACAGTACTTGCAATGCAATCTATGTTAATCAGATAATTGATTTAAGAATGATGTGATCACTATTACAAGTTTTGCAAAAAGTTCATAAAAAAAAATGGTTCATTAGTTGACTCACTATTCAAGGAAGTGCTCATAGGTTCTTGATCCCATCTAAAATGCAAAGACATTGAAAGGTTTTCTTGTTTAAGAAGTACATGTATCCTCACAAAATGGAACTAAAATGTATCTAGAGACTGGTCTTGTGAAAATGTCATTATAACTTCTGCCTATACTCATCATATCAAAGAATATCATAATGGCACAACAGCCATTGCAGAAATCAGCAGGGTTCCAGTGGGAGCAGGAAAAGCTAGCATTAGAATAAGAAGGGTTCAAGAAATGTATCTTGTCCATTCAAATTATTTGATAGACCTAGGATTCTGGGGACGTGATGTTTCATCAATTATTCGTTCTTCAGTTCCCTAAAACTCAGGTCCCTAAAAAGAAGTATTCTAGTGCCCTGATTATTTCTACGTTATCTTCATCCTCTTCACCATTTATCAGGATAACTGGAGCTAAATCTCTATTCACTTCACAACCCTCAGGACTATATTTAAAATAATTATGCCAGGAATAAAGGAGCTACATCCTCAATCACCAATTGGAGACAATTTATGTACATCAGGAATTAGTAAAAGGTTTCAACTGTCCCTGAATTATTGAAAACTCTTTGTTTTTTGACAAATTATTGAAGAATCTCTCTAATTGAGACTTGAAGGCTCTCTTTCTTCTTTCTCGTGGATTAATATGCTCTGTGCCACTAAGGCTAGCTTCTCAATACTACATCTTTTGCAATGACGAAAGACTGCATGACAAAATATTATAAATCATTTTAGAATATGGTGCATTGTGGTAAATAGATTTCAGTTCTGAAACAGATATAATAACAGGTCTGCTGGTGCAAGATCCAAATCAATAAAGAATAGTATGATTTCCATAGCAACAGAAAGTAGAGGGAAAAGAAGGTAGAATAGCAGTGAGATGGAGACAAAATATGGAACATCATAAGCAAAATAAAGATACAAGTGCAACAGAAAAAAATTATAGAAATAAGGATATGAATCATGGAATTTTGTGTCAAAGCCTTCTGAATAGGTCAAACATCTCATGATCCTTAATTCAGGTCAGATTGGGACCTTATGACCACCCTAAAAGGGATGCAAATCAGTATTACAATATCTTTGTTATCCCAAATCAGATAACCTTCTAAGATATTTAGAATCATGTTAATAGTTCCTTTATTTTCTAGGGAATAAAGGTCTGTCATACAGGAAAATCATGATTCCACCGCCATTACTTTCTCCTAATAAACTCTAGTGACAGCCCTTAAATTTATAAAATCACAGTAAAAGCTTCAAAAAAATTGAAAACAAGATCTTAAGACTAATATATTCAAAGCAAGACCTACATTGACACAAGCTGCACCTTAACTTGACCTTGATTGCAAAATTGTAAGTTCATGATGTACACATACCGCTGAACCTAGTGAGCCTCCACCATAATTTGATCCAGCTGCTTTTCCACGTACCCCAGAATCCTGCCATAGACGTTATTAAATGATACCGAAAGGATATATGGTAAAATAAAACAAATAAAAAGTTGACACATTAATATCAAAGAAACAATGAGGTTATTGGGTTAGATATCAATTTGAAAGAAGAGCGATATACATTAAAGCAATAGTTTAAATAGGAGTCCAGGTGCTCGCTTAGGTGCTTCAATGAAGTGCCACCTAGGCGCTCGCCTAAACCCAGGCATCAGGCGTCTCGGGTGAGCGCCCGATTGAAACAAAGCAACTGAACTAGAGTCTGAATCGGTTGAATAGTAGCTTAGTTGGTTCGATTGAACCAACTAAGCTACATAATGTTACTAAACTTGCACAAAACACACACCCCCCCTCCCCGTGCGACCCAGAGCCATAAACCCTAGCATAGTCGTTTCCGATGCTTCCTTTGCCGCTGCCTCCGCTGCCAACTGGACCAACCCTTCCTCTATCGCTGACGGACGAGTCTGAAGGTCTAGCTTTCGTGCGTAGTTCCCTCCACCATCACGGCATCCATGTGCAGCTCCTTCTACCGTCAAGGGAGAGGACCACAATTTCCTTTGCCACCGATTGACACATTTGAAGCTTCTTCCGCCCACGACGTCATCGTCCGCAGCTTCCGCCGCCATTGTTGTCAGTGTTTGAAGCTTTCTCCATCGGTACTACTACTGTCCGCAGCTTCCTCCGCCGCCAATGCTGTCGTCCGAAGCTTCTTTCACGGCTGTTGTCGTCTGAAGCTTCCTCTACTGCTGGTTCTACCATCCTATCACGCACTTAGCTAATTTTGCCTAAGTCATGCGGCACCCTTACGTATCCGTCTGCAAAGGTCAACCTCCTCGAAACCTCCTATTGTCCCTTGGGACCTACAAAAGAGAAAACGGATTAAAGAAAGCTTCTCACTTAGGATCCACAAGCAATCATTTCAGCAAAAACTTTATAGCCAATGCAAATTACAAACAGACTTCACAAATTCTAAACAATCACACAACAAAGGATCTAAAATAGTCCACTATAGATCGAAATCCCCACAAGTGCCCACATGACACAACCTTTGTTTGCAAGTCTAAGACGACCACTAAAACAAAAAAAAATGGGGTTGCTAAGCCTACTATCAGCCCTTTACATATTGTGCAAAGCATGAACAAAATCGAAAGACACGGACATACATGAGAATTACATTAAACACCCAAATTATAGTTTTGTCCGTGACATTCTCCCCCACTTATTCCTTCGACGTCCTCATCGAAGTCTTTACAGATGTTGCATTTCCTAGCCTTTACTGAGTCTTTAATCTTCTGCTCCAGTTGTAATGCGTCACTTGGCGCCCAACTGCACTCCGCTGTTATTGTTAAGTAGTCGAACTTTGATCCATCATGCTGCTTCAACTCGCCAAAGACTCTGACTTTAGTGTGGGGTCGGCTAAGTTGTGCTGATCCCTGCAGTTTTTTGCGGATCCCTTAGATGAAGGAAAAGATCATCCTTAGTATGCGCTAGTCTCTCAAATGTCTCATGCCGCTAGAACTAGGTGGATGCATGTTGGAGCTTTAACGAAAATCGCCTCACAGACTTTAAAGTTTTTAGGTCCTTCCTCCATAAAATTTGCTCATCGTTTCTTCTTCCACTTAGACATCACTTCCAAGTAGGTTCGCATCACTTCCACTTTCGATTGACATTCTGTTAGGAAATAAAGCAGATAATCTACTCTCAGTAGCACTGATCACCATTGGTGAGGATTTGACAACTAGTGTCTTCCATTCGGTTTCTTCGAAGGGTTTATGAACCTATGTAGAGCTCCTCTGCTGGATAGATAAGAGAATTAGGGTACTCAGTTTCACCCATTCTATTAAGAGTTAAGAAGGAAAATGTTACCTTGATTTCGCCCACCTCCTTGAGGGTTATACTCCATGCATCGAGCTGGTTACTAGCCTTCACCCGCTCTTTGCTCATACTTCTAAAGCACTTGAAGTGTTTACACTCCTTACGTTGAGTTAGCAATTGTGATTCACCTTCTCAATGCCATTGAACTTCTGAAATGCAAGAAGTTTTCACCCCAACTTGGAGCAAGTTTTAATAGTTTTGGTCGCCTCTGGGATTATGCCATCTTCTCCATCATCTTTGCTGCCTACTCCTCTGAGTTGTAAAGGTACAGCACCGCGTACTATCTACTTCATTCCTTAGTCGAGCACTCTTGCATCGACCTGAAGTCGTTCACTTTCGATTATCTTAATGAGAAGCTTGTTGACACCGATCTTACGAAGTTCCCTAACATCTGCCCTTCAGCCTTATCTCGGTACTTGGGAGTTTGCCTTTACATTCTCCACTACCTCGGCCCCTTTCACGACCAAGTACTCTCCCTCCAAGAGAGCAAGGGATCGATGACTTCATAAAAGTCCCGCCTCTGAGGTACCATGGCGCTGCCATGCCCATGGCCCTACTATTCGTCGCCTCGTATCTGCGTCCCTTTCTTCCCGATCAGTAGATTTGCCTTTGTGGCACTGTGGCACACATTCAAGTCCACCTCCATTCTAACCAACGCTTGGTTTTGGGTAGCTAGGTCCCTTTGGACTCGTCATTGCTTCCTCGCTCCTTTCGACCCTCTGCTTCAACACGTCTGTGTTCTCCGAGCAATTTCCCTTGGTCGATGGAAAAACAGACTACAACTCTTATACATGGCCACCGCCATCATGTTGCAGGGTTCGTATCAATTTTGTTCTCCTTAGCTTTATTGGTAGCAACATTTGCTTGCTCGGCCTAATCCTCTGACTTATCGGGTCCCTTAAGCGAATATGAGCTCTGGAGCAGTCCAACTCTCTAGTCGCTTCGATCATACCTCTGTATGATCAAGTCCCCCCCTATTAGACTCGCTCGTACCTGCATTTGAAATTCTCCTTCGATGGTACACAACCCCTATATACTGATGACCAAGGCTTTTATCCGATGCCAGATTCGATGCACGCACGAAAGACCCGCCTCTGCAATACCATGACATTCACTCCTTGAATCCATAGTCTTTCTTGTCATCGTGTTGTTCACCGAAATGGTGTTCGTAGTAGCTCCCGATCATACCTCTGTATGATCTAGTCTCTTGCGGGACTACTTACGTGTGTATTGCATTGCCACGAACTGTTCCACTATAATCCATTGCACCATGTCGCCTCCTGGTGATATCTCCATTCTATTCTGATCATTGTGGAATGAACTCGGATTGTGATCCCTCTATGTATGGTCTTTACCAACACATTACAGGGCCTCTTCCACCTTTGATTGTGTTCGCTCTTTTGGCAATCGACCTTCGTCCACTTGCTCTCGGGTCACACCCAGACGAAATACAATTCTAAGACAGTCCATCACCTAGTAGCTCCCGAAGTCGATCGACTTCGCTGAAATTGGTGCACCATTGTCTGGATCCTGGGCCTTTGCCCCCACCAACACAATCTCCACTACGCACTGCTTCCTTCATAGCAACTTGAATGGCAGTACTATGGAGTATTACTCAAGAGTACCCGCCTTCACATTCTCTTGCCTTGTGCCAAGGCCTTCTGAACCCAACTTCGCCTCCGCAAATTGAGTAACCTTGGTTCCTCCGTCAAAAGCTTCTTCGAGATACGATGCATGTGTCTCGAAGCTCCCTTCGTCTTTGGCACCATGTAAGATTAGTCCGCTCCATCAGAATGAGAGACTTATGGAACGATATGATCCTGCTCTTACCTCTGCAAGAGTTCATGTCCTTGACCTGTCTAAGGAAAGCTCCGTGCCTCCACTCCATGTTCCAACTTCTATGCCAACTTCCTTCATGCGGCTTAGGTCCTTCACCGAGTTATACCCAAGTTGCTCCGCTCCTCGATTTGCATTAAGTTGATGGGGGCTCTCGCGCCCACCATTCCACGGGTCAGCCCTCCATTGAGTCCAATCTCCATATCGACTCCAAGTATGCCTTCATTTTATGTTGCCTCGAGTCGCTCCCCCACTTGATATCACAATGCATCCACCAATGCATTACCTCATGCGAGATCATGTGATACTCTTCGCCACTTGCTCGATCCATTGAGCTTTGTGGGGTTGTTGTCTTAAAGTATTCCTCCTTAACATATGGGGTCCGTTGCACATGAATCTCCTTCCGGAGAACTGGGACTTATCCCTACAAGGTCTTTGTCTTATTGGAGTAACTTCTCTCTTTACATCCTTCCCTTTGAAAGTTTCGTAGGCCACCATCCCCTTAGACTACTCCGCCTTACCGAACAAACTGTGCATTGTTCTGCCTCTGCAAATGCACTTGCTAGATTAGGACTCCTCGCTAATACAACTCCTACTGCACCCCTCAAGACCTAGGCAACATGTTGAACTCGCTGCACACTTCAGCTTTATACGGACGTATCATTCTCATGCCGAAGAGAAAGTTTCAATGCTCCATGGCGCCGAGTTTCGGTCGCCTTGGTGTCACGGACTTAGTTAGAATTGCCTAAGCCATGAGGCACTCTTGCGGCAAAGACGGGAACTTAACTTAAGTTGCCTAAGTCGCAAAGCACCCTTGCGCCAACTTCTCAAACTTAGTTGGGATTGTCGAAGTCATGACGTGTCCTTGCGATATGCGTCCGTAAAGGTTCAACCAATTTGTAATCTCACTCAAGTCCCGAAGGACCTGTAAAAGAGAAAGTTGATTAGTTCGAATAACGAGTGGCGAAAAAGTCCCGACGTCTCACGGAAAGGGAAGCTTTACAAGCAATTCAGCGAGCACCTTGCATGCATAAGAGAAAAGAGGAGGAGAACAAGGATTTTAGAAGATAGAACGAATAGTTGCAAGTCCATAAACAACTGCTCACCGAGTGTCGGGCGCGAAAGCAAGTTTCCCTTAAGTTAACGTGCGAACTTGTGAAGATTTTTCAACGCTCGATAATATACCGAAGCCCTATCCAGCCCTATGCCACCTAGGGGGTTCCAAGGTGCTGAGATGGCAAACGTTTTGCGTGCAGCTGCGGCTTGCAGAAAACAAGCTGTGGCACATAAAAATGGAGCCATTTTGGGGCAGTTCGGCCCGACACAGCGAGCGGTCACACTACAGCACTGCAACCTATTCGAACATGCATTTTTACAAACAAAAACACACAAAACCAAGGCAAAACAGGCTGCCATGTCTTTGTACAAGCATGCAAAAGCGACGAACAGTTCATTGAACGAAGTTGTTGCGAGTGCACGACGATCGTTCATGACATTCTCCCACACTTAAACTATCGACGCCCTTGTCGACGCTTGTTGGTAGTTGTTGATGACTGCTTCTTCATGTCGTAGGGCATCTTCGAGCTCCCAACTGGCTTCGGTTCAGGGAAGCTTTCGCCACTTCACCAAGTACTCGATCTGCTCAGCTCCATTGTGTAGCTTTATCTTGCGATCCGCTAAAATGGTTTCAACTCGCTTTTCGTATGAGGCTCTGGTGGGAGATAACCGAGTTGGAACACTTCGGGAAGCTTCTTGTGGATCTGAGTGGTAGGCTTTCAAGTTGCTGGCATGAAAAACATTGTGAATTTTGAGCCACGCCGGCAGTTGCAACTTGTAGGAGATATTGCCCACCCTATTGTAGTGATTTAAAAAGCGCTAGGCGTCAAAAGGTGCCAAGGTCCAAAAATGCCCGAGGCGCTAGGCGCTCGCCCAAGCGCTTGCCCGAGCGAAGCGAGTCGCTAAAATATAAAAATATATAATATAATTAATAAATATAATCATTTAAAATTTTAAATAAAAATATGCTATTTTAAATAAAAATTCTAGTCGCGAGCAGAGGGAAGGCTCGCGGGAGGCGCGAGCAGCTGGAGGGCTCGCGGGAGGCGCGAGCAGCTGGAGTCGCGAGCAGAGGGAAGGCTCGCAGGAGGGCTCGCGGGAGGCGCGAGCAGCTGGAGGGCTCACGGGAGCAGAAGCGACGAGCAGCGAGATCGGGAGCGGCAGCGGCAGCGGGTTAGGGTTGGGTAAGGGTTATATCGGTTTAGTTGGTTCGATTAAACCAACTAACAACCGAACCAGGACCGAACCAGACCTAAAATCCTGGTTCGGTCACTTGGTTTACCTAGGCGCTTGCCCGAAGCGCCCAGCGCCTGGGCTCGGGCGAGCGCCCAGGCGACGCCTGTTTGAAGCGCGCCGCCTGGGACATTAGCGAGGTGCTCGGGCCTTGCCTCGCCTCGCCCGAGCACCTAGGCGAGCGCCCGAGCGCCTCTTTCAATCACTGCCCTATTGATAATTAGAAATGGCTCTTTATACTTGTACACCAATCCTTTATGTACTTTGTTCCTAAAGAATTGGAGTGATGCTGGTTGGAGCTTTACCAACACCAAATCGCCGACTTTGAACTCCTGTTGTCGCCTTCCTATGTTTGCCCGCTTCTTCATCTTTTTGGTCACCTTCTCCAAGTAAGCCCACGCAATATCTACATTTGGGTGCCATTCTTTTGCAAAGTGATATGCTGACGGACTACTCCCAGTATACCCAATAGCCAAGGTGTGAGGAGTTGACGGTTGTTGTCCTGTAATGATCTCGAGGGGGCTCTTGTTAGACATAGAGCTCTGTTGCAAGTTGTAGGAGAATTGAGCTATGTCCAACGGCTTCACCCAATCTCGTTGGTTGGCACTCACGTAGTGCCAAAGATATTGCTTAAGGAGCGTGTTTATCTTTTCAGTTTGGCCATCCGTCTAGGGGTGGAGGCTTGTGGAGAAGTATAACTTAGACCCCAACAATTTGAATAGCACGGTCCAGAATCATCCCAGGAACCAAGTGTCTCGATCACTGATGATATTGTGCGGGACTCCCCAATACTTCACCACATACTTCATCATCAGCTTGGCCGCCTCCTCTACTGAACAGTGTAGGGGTGCAGCAATGAAAGTTGCATACTTTGAAAATCAATCGACCACCACAAGTATCGATCCGAGTCCCCCTACTGTCGGCAAGCTTGATATGAAGTCTAAGAAAAT
>NW_008991822.1:74318-88202 GCF_000313855.2 Musa acuminata subsp. malaccensis | reverse complement strand
ACATCAGCTCGCTACTTCCTGCTTTTTGTGGCCTTATCTTCATGTTCTCCCCCACTTGACCCCGTATAGCGTTCAACAAATGCATTGCCCCCATCTGGGGTCTTTGCAACTCCTCATCGTCGCTGTTGGATTCTGAACTACTCGAACTAAGAGCGACAGCCTTGCCCTTGTCCGATTTGGGGGGATGGATAGAAGCTGTTAAGCCATTGAGTGCTTGCTTCTGTGGGGACTCTCTCACCATGTGTGGCCTTCCACACAAGAAGCATCAGTCAGATTTTGGAGCCTTGCCTTTTGAGCTTGGCCATTTGTGGGAACTCTTCTTCCTTTGTTCGTCTCCGGGCTCCTTCCCTCGAGAATATTTTGGAGGGCGATTTCCTGAAGATTGTTTCCTTTTTCCGGACTCCTCGAAGGAAACAAAGTCGGTGAGCCTTTCTGCAGCAACAATTGCCCCGATCACATCGGTGACATTCCTTCGATGTAGTTTTTGTTGAGCCCATAGTTTCAAACCATCGAGGAAGCTGAATAGCTTATCCTTCTCAGACATGTCCTGTATGTCCAGCATTAGCGCAGAAAATTGCTTCACGTAGTCTCGGATGGAAGTACTTTGGCGGAGTTATCTCAACTTCCTCCTTGCAATGAACTCTGTGTTCTCAGGTAGAAATTGAGTTCTCAACTCTCGCTTTAAGTCCTCCCATGTGTCTACCCGACACCGACCTTGTGGATCTCCTCCCAACGGGTTCGCAACCAAAGTTTTACATCCTCATTCAAATACATGGTTGCTATCGAAACTTTGGTTTCTTCAGTGCCCTTGTGAGCATAGTCACCCTGGAAGTGAGTTCTGCCAAGACTTCCTGCAAATGTTGCACGGAGTCTTTGGTGTCGTCCGATAATCGATCGACTAAGGCCTCAACCTTGTCGATTCGGGATTCAACTTCTTCTTGCGAGCTCTCTACCCCAAGAAGCCTTCACTGGCCTTGGTAGAGTTCCGCCAAGCTCACTTCAAGAACATCCAAACGGGTTTCTGCCACTGTGAGTCTCTCCTTATGACTCTTCTTCCTGGTTAACGCTCCATATTGCACCTCCTTCGCTCGCGGAGAGTAGCTAATTTCTTGCTCATCATGTTCGCTGCCACGATCCTCCAAAGCGGCTCTAACAACATGAGAGCGAGTTTGCACTTGCAGCCCACCTGCGGCTGCTTGGGACAAAGGTCCGGCTTACCCCCGCCCTGCTTGATTCGCTACGATGCTTTACCATGGCGAAATTACAAAGTTCCTTCGTTGCTTGCTCAAATTGCTTGCCCGCTCTGATACCACAATGTCACGAACTTAGCTGGAATTGCCTAAGTCGTAAGGCATCCTTGCGGCCAAGACGCGAACATAGCTTGAGTTACGTAAGTCACGACGCACCCTTGCGCCAACTTCTCGGACTTAGCTGGTATTGCCTAAGTCTTAAGGCATTATTGCACATATGCGTCCGCAAAGGTTCAGCCTAGTTGCAACCTCGTATAGGTCCCGAAGGACCTGTAAAACAGAAAGTTGATTAGATTGAAAACAAGCGACAGACAAGTCCCGACGTCTCGCAAAGAGGGAAGCTTTACAAGCAATTCAGCAAGCATTTTGTGTGCATAGGAGAAAAAAGAGGAAGGAGGAAAAAAAGGACTTTATAAGGTAGAACGAATAGTTGCAAATCCACAAACAACTGCTCACCGGGTGTTGGGCATGAAAGCAAGTTCCCGTCAAGTCAACGTGTGAACTTGTGAAGATTTTTCAACGCTCGACAATATACCGAAGCCCCATCCAGCCCTGTGCCACCCGGGGGGTTCTAGGGTACTGAGATGGCTGACGGTTTGGGCGCTGCTGCGGGCTACAGAAAACAGCCCACGACACGCGAAACGGAGCCATTTTGGAGCTTTTTGGCCCGACGCGATGAGCAGTCGCACTACAACGCTGCAACCTGTTCGAACATATATTTTTACAAATAAAACACATAAAACCAAGGCAAAACAGGTTGCCATGTCTCTGTTCAAGCATGTAAAAGCGACGAACGGTTCGTTGAACGAAGTTGTTGCGAGTGCGCGATGACCGTTCGTGACAGTTCGTGACATTGGGTTGGCCACGAACATTCCATCGTTCGTATGCAAGCCCTTACATGAGTACCGAATTCTTCGAGTTAGCAATTCCTCTCATCTCTGTGAGTTTTGCATAACTTTTTCGATCGTTAAGCAACTCATTCTACTTTGCATAGTCTGATCCTTTACTAAGCGTCTCGCTTGCCTTCAGCACTATCAAGTATGGTTGCCAACGTCGAGTCGTAACTCAAACTCAGTCATCCCAACCTTTGTGCACTACATTTTCTCCCCAGCTTGCTTGTCTTCGTAGTGCCTCTTGCACAAAGGGTTATCCATTCCTCTAAATATCATTCTCAGATGCCCGCTCCTCTGAGTGACTCCTTTTCCCTATATCTCCATGCCCGTTTTCCCTAAATGGTCGTGCATGTTGGCTGCCCTCAATGCAACCCTACTAGGTCCCCTACGTTTGCATACCAAGTGTTTCTATGTGTGCTTGTCCCGCTCTGATACTATATGTCACGCACCTAGCTAGTTTTGCCTAAGTCGTGTGGGACTCTTACATGTCCGTCCGTAAAGGTCAACCTCCCCGAAACCTCCTATTATCTCCGAAACCTCCTATTATCTCTTGGGACCTACAAAAAATAAAACGGGTTAGAGAAAGCATCTCACTTGGGATCCACAAGTAATCATTTCAGCAAACATTTCATAGTCAATGCAAATTACAAACAAACTTCACAAGCTCTGAACGGTCGTATAACAAAGGTCCACTACAAAGCGAAATCCCCACAAGTGCCCACATGATACAACATTTAATTACAAGCCTAAAATAACCAACAAAACCAAAGAAAATAGGGCTGCTAAGCCTACTATCAGCCCTTTACATACTATGCAAAGCATGAACAAAACCGAAAGACATGGACATACATGAGCATTACATCAAACACTCCGGTTACAGTTTTGTCTGTGATAATCTACAACTTCCTCCACCACCGTCACTATCGTCTGAAAGTTCCTCTATTATCGTCGTCCTCTCCTTCCCCACTTTCTACCATCGGTGATTCTTTACACCGCTCTAACTATTGTTAACAGTAAATTGTTAACTACTAGTATTATATAATAGTCCCTATTTAGATTTTAACAATACTAATCATATTTATCAACTGTATTATATATTTTTTATATTTTAATATTTCAGAACGTCTCGCTGTACCTGGGCGAGCACCTAACGCCTCGGGTATTTTAGGACCTTCATGCCTTTTGACGTCTAGCGCATTTTAAATCACTACATCAAAGTAAAAGACAAACAGTCTACATCAAATTGAAAGGCAATAGAGAGTCCTAATGTGACTACAACTTATAATGGAGAATGAGAACTTGGGGATTATTTTACCATCTCTAAACAAGAAGAAATAAATTCATATAGCAATATCGTAGCAGTACTACATTGCTTGTAATTATAATTGGTGGGCTTCTCCACCTCAAATTGGACTTATAAAAGGCAACACTCTAACAACTTAGGAATATCCACAATACGAGTATGCTTAATTCCTCAATGACATCAAAGATCGGAAATTTTTGGGGTTGTTACATAAAGTTAAAACCACTAAAAAGCAGTTAAAATATTGGCGTCACTCTGATATCAATTAATAGGATGTGACACTCCTGTTATTAGAAAAGGAGGAAAAATCCCCACAGCTATCAACTAGAGAATCAAGCTACTGACTTAGTATTTTTGTCATACAAAAAATAGATATAAGATTCAGGCAAGAACGTCTACATTCACATTTCTCATACATATAGATAATTAGGAGTGCTAACTAATAAAAATGTTATTTCGGCATTAATTAACTTACCCTCCAAAATTTTGCACAAAAAACTCTGTAACTCTCAAAACACAGGACCTTATAGTTAAATAACAGATCTAACTAACCTTTGATGTGATCAAATTAGGATTCTTATACACTCAATAAACAAGGCCCTATATAAATCCCTAAAATAGCTAATATAATTAGTGAGAAAAGGCATATTCTCTTGTCTAATCATGCTTAGGACTCTTTTGTAATTTGGAAAATAATAATGTGATCTTTTCAAAATTACCCCAATGATGTCCTAGTCAAAGTCATAATCTAAACTATCTAGGGCCTAATTAACATACTCTTATGGGTTCAGTACGGCCACAACAAGGGCAAGTCGAGGTGCTTTTAGGTCATAACAAAAATACGGAGGTCTCGGACTGATCTAAACCAAGTTTGGCGGCGCCAAACCGCAACAAGGAACTTACTTTGATTCGATGCAAAATATTAGAAGTTTAAACGTTTTCTAGCTCCGTAAGTTTCTAATCAGGAATAGAACACGCGTACGCCTAACAGTTGGAATTCAGATCTTTCAGATTCAGTCTTCTTCTTCCCTATCCTTCAACATTAGAAGTGATTGTCGTGACGACCTGACTAGGTTTTGCAAGATCCAAAAGCAAAATACGACACATTGCCGATAAGCACTCAATTCAGTACCCAATGTACGAGAAACCAACAAACAAGTAATCTCTCACACCCCGAATGTCGCAGTCAAAATCAAGAAGCGCGAAACAATGATCCAATTTCGAGAAGCGGAGAGAGCAACCGGGAACGATCGGACACGTTGGGAACCCAGCGAAACATCAGATCTGACACAGTGATCTAAATGCCGAACCAAATCACCGACTACAGCATCGATCACTAGAAATGTTCCTAGTAGAGATGAAGTTGGAGAGATCGGGGAACTCACCGCGAAGGGATTGACGTCTTCCTCCTGAAAGGGATCGCTGTCGTAACGCCCCGCCATCAGATCCCAACAGTAGAGAGAGAGAGAGAGGCGTAGGCCGGTGACTCGGGGAGAAGAAGGGCGACTTCTTGTCGGGTGTATCCCTAGTCCCTGCGTGACAACCTGTACGTGTGGGATCCCCTCCAACTCGTACGGATTCAATATCCTTCCATTAATCTCCTCATGGTTCTTTAATCGGGTAGAGAAGAAGACCACATCAAATGTACTAAATTTTACACACACACATATATATATATATATATATATATATATATATATATATATATATATATATATATATATATATATATATTATGTATACCTTGTATTCTCGTAGAAACTAATAATTACTTTAAAAAGGTTTTCTTTTTCTCACAAAGCATCCTTCGTTTCTCTTTTTTTTCCCGAACATCCTTTTTTTCATATATAATTTAAGTATCCTAAAAAAAGTAATTTTCTTTTTCTTTGATTTACTCTTCAATTGACGCGGTTTAACTCATAGTTTTACAAAGATTCAAAATAATATATGTTTTTTTCTATAAATTAATAATTAAAATAATTAAATAATAATAAATAAATGCTAAAGAAATTAGCAAATAAAATAAGAAACAATACTATCTTAAATATAATAATTTAAAGCTTAAATATTTAATAAAAATTATTAATTCATAGATATAAAATTAGATTTTATTAAACTAAGAGGAAACCGACAAATTGAGAAATAAAAAAAAAGTCTCGATATTGTCAAAGCTATTATGTAAAAGGATCTCATATTAGAGAGGGATAGTAGAAAACTTGAAACACAAAAGAAAAGAGATTAATAATAAAAAATATATCAAAAAATTCGATGCATCATGTAATATAATTCGATAACTCTCTTCATATATCCATAGAATAAATCAAAAAATTTGAATATATCAATAGAGAAAATCAAAATTTTCATCATAGGTCAATTATAAAACTTTTAAATTATTCATACTCTAGCACAACTCCCCTTATATACCTTATCATATAAAACCAAAAAACTCTTCTCTAACTCTCATTAGATTCAAAAGAGAAACCTCAAAAGCATCCAAAGCCTCTTATCTCTCTTTCATCAAAATCTTAAGATTTAAAATGTATTTATAGAAACAAATCTTAATTCTCTAAGAACTCTTCTTACTTTAATCGCAAGTAATTTGAATACAATTACAACTCCTAAAATATTTATCAACCCTAATAATATCTACTATAGTGAGTACTTTCTCATTTTGCATCTCCTATAAAAATTAAACTACTGGCTTGAAATATTTTTCATAGCTACATAAATCAAATCAGTTCATAGTTCAACACTTGATTTTAATAAATTCGTCAGAACTAAATTAATTACGCAGTTGAGAAAAATCCTCCATGTTGAATGTGTATAACCTCCTTGCTAAGTGTGTATAAATAGCTATCAAGAGTTCACTATCAAAATGAACTAGACAATTATATCTTATACATTTCATAGTTTCTTCTACAATTTCTATATTTCTATATTCTTCGTTTAATTTTTATCATGGTATCAGAGCCTTCTTCCTTGCGGATGTAGGTAGCTCTACCAAAACCTTCTATTGCTCCTCTTTTCTATTCAGTTGAAAAGGGCAGTGTTGCTGCTTCCCTCTCCTCCGGTGTCGCTGCTTCTTGTTCCGGAGTCGGAGATTGCTCGGCCACCTCCTACCCTCACAAGAACCTCGCCTACACTATCGTGGTGGCCGCCGTCCTTGCAACTGCTCCTCAGCCAGCCGCTTCCCTCTGCCGCAGCAATTTCTCTACAATTGTAACTGCTACAGATTTTTTTTTTCTTTCTTTTCACCTAATCGCTGCAGATTTCTCTCCTCTGCAGTGCATCGTTGCAGCCTCCTCTACAGTGTATCGTTGCAGCCTCCTCTACAGTGCATCATTGTAGCCTCCTCTACAGTGCATCGCTGTAGTCTCCTCTGCAGTTCATCATTGTAGCCTCCTTTGTAGCGCATCGATCTGCTTTTCTCCTCCTCCCTCCCTCCTATATCTTTACATCTTTTGTAAAGATCACTTAAACCGCCACAAAATATCTGGGATGTCTTCATTTTCCTCTTCTGATATTCCTGTCCCTGTTTCTGTAGGGACTATGAGCACTTTTCAAAGTCTTATCACCATCAATGCTGCAGCACTTATTCCCTTCAAATTATCCAAAGGCAGCAACTACGCATCTTGGCGGGTACAACTTTCTAATTTTCTATTTGGCTATGATCTCCTAGGTTACATTAATGGCTCTCTCCAATGTCCACCTGAAATGATCAACATCCCAAGTGAACCCAGTCCAGTGCCAAATCCAGCCCACAAACTATGGTTACGTCAAGATCGCCTCATCCTCCAAGCTATTCAAGCTTCCGTTGCTGGATCCATTGCCCCGCTGATATCCTCATGTACGACTGCTGCAGAAGCATGGTGCAAGTTACAAACAACTTTGGCAAATCGCTCGCGTACTCGCATGCTCGGACTTCTCTCCAATCTAATGAAAACGAAACAAGAGGGAAGTACTATTACTGATTATCTACAACATATCAAAGTTATCATCGATGATTTAGCTTTGATAGGTTATTCTCTCAATGATGAAGAAGTTCTAATCCATACCCTCAATGGCCTAGGAGGTGAGTACAAAGAACTGACAGCAGTAATTCGGGCACGCGACTTACCAATATCATTCGAAGAACTTTATGATAAGTTGATTGACTATAAGACGTACTTAAAGCGTGATGATAGGTTGCCCGGACCACCTATTATAGCTCAGGTTAATCAAAAATCCAAGAGGAAGAGTAACCAATACAATAAGCACGTCTACAACGATTTAGCTAAGTTGCCTCCTAGCCCTATGAGGCCTAGACCAAACCCCCCTTATCCATATCAAGGTGGTAACTTTCATAATCCTCAGCCGTTGCATCCTGACTTCACAAGCCACCAACGAGTTGTTTGCACCTACGATTAAAAGAAACCTCATTTTCGTTTCTTAATTCTATAAACAAAATAATACCTCAATTGAATTCTTTCCTAACTTTTTTCTTGTCAAGGATTTGAGCACGGGGGCATTCTTGGTCTAGGGCCAGAACAAAGACAACATTTATGAGTGGCCATCCGCTTCGCAAATAACCCTTCCTACTGCTCACTCTTTAATCGCAGCTCCGGTTGATGTATGGCATCGTCATCTTGGTCATCCCTCCCCTTTTATCCAGTAAAAATTATTTTCTCGTTATTCTCTTCCTACCTTAAAATTCAATAGCACAATCAATCATTGCGATGCTTGTCTTTGCAATAAAAGTCATAAACTACCTTTTGGGACAACCTCCATTTCTTACTCTAAACCATTTGAAATCATTTATACCGACGTGTGGGGCCCTACCCCAATTCCTTCTTTTGACAAGTTTCACTTTTATGTCATTTTTGTATACTATTTTACTAAGTACACATGGTGTTTCTACAGTATTTACCAACTTTTGAAAGTTGGTCGAGAATTTTTTTCAATCTTCCATTAAAACGGTTTACTCTAATGGCGGAGGCGAATATCAAGCCCTCGCATCCTGTCTCTCTGCTTGTGGTATACAACACCTCAAGTCACCCCCACATACTCCTCAGTTGGTTGGCTCTACCGAACGCAAACATCGGTATATCGTTGAAACTGGTCTCTCCCTTCTACATCAAGCATCCATGCCACCACCTTTTTTGTCAGTAGCTTTTCAAACTGCAGTTTATCTCATTAATCGTATGCTCACTCCAGTCTTACAATACCAGTCACCATTTGAAAAATTATTCTACAAGCTTCCAAACCTTCATAAACTCAAAGTTTTTGGCTGTTTATGTTATCCATGGCTCCGTCCCTATGCGTCAAATAAGCTAACACCACGATCTAAGCCTTGTACTTTTATAGGCTACTCTCTTGAACATAATGCTTTTCGATGCTATAAATCCCAAACTAAAAAAGTCCTTATATCACGTCATGTTATTTTTGAGGAGTCTGTCTTTCCTTTTCAAAATAATCCTACCATGCAAGCTACTTCGATAAACATGCATCACTGGAATATCCCTCCGATCTCATCATATGAACCTCCAATGACACCATCCAGTCCTTACCCTCAAGATCTGCATACTACTATTACTCCAGTTCAACAGCTTTTCACTCCCTCTATTTCTCCACTCTCTTCCTCACAAGTTTTCCCTATTAATGAAGCAATACCCTTGGCAACATTGACATTAGCTTTACCTTCTCCTAGATCTAGTGACATTGTTGTGCCGACGGTTGGCCCGGTCCATGACAGTGACTCGTCCTCGGCTATACCACCAACACAATCTACCACTTCTATCCCCCCTAAACATCCAATGACAACACACTCCAAAAGTGGTATTGTCAAACCACGTCAAGTCCTTGACTTACATGCTATATAACAAGTTCCTCCACTAAGGCCAGTGAACCCACTACAATCACTCAAGCTCAAAAATCTTCTCACTGGCGTAAAGCCATGTGTGACTTATATGATGCTCTCCTCCATAACTCTACATGGACCTTAGTACCCTTTCATCACACACAAAATATCATCGGGTGTAAATGAGTCTTTCAAATTAAGCGGAACCCAGACGGATCCGTTGCCAGATATAAAGCACGTCTAGTCGCCAAAGGGTTTCATCAACGACCTGGTGTCGACTTTACAGAGACATTTAGTCCCGTTGTTAAACCTACAACAATCCGTCTTATCCTGAGTTTGGACATCTTAAAGGGCTGGCACATACGACAATTGGATGTTAACAATATCTTTTTACATGGGACACTTACTGAAGATGTCTTTATGCAGCAACCTCCTGGTTTCGTTCATCCTCAATATTCGAGGTATGTCTACAAACTTCAAAAAGCTATTTATGGACTTCGTCAAGCTCCAAGGGCAGGGCTTGGTATAATGAGTTTGGCTCGTTTTTTACCTCAATTGGCTTCATCAATTCCAAGTCTGATGCCTCATTATTCATTTGCCAGCACAATGGAAGTATAATATATCTTTTAGTATATGTGAATGATATTATTGTCACAGGAAATGATCCTTTGAAGGCTCATGCATTTCTAAAGCAGTTGGCCGATCGATTCTCCCTCAAAGATCTAGGAACTTTAAGCTACTTTTTGGGAGTGGAAGCAACATTTACACCTTCAGGTCTCTTCCTATCACAAAGAAAGTATATTCAAGATTTATTATCAAAGACAAACATGTAGGATGCGAAAGAGGTTACAACTTCTCTCTCTACTAGTGAATCACTTAAATTATGTGATGGAAGTCTTGCTACAGATTCGACTCAATATCGATAAGTCCTTAGCTCCTTACAGTACTTGGCTCTCACCCATCCAGATATTTCATTTGCCGTCAATAAATTATCATAATTCATGCATCGACCATCTACTACGCATTGGTCTACAGTTAAATGAATTTTGCGGTATCTTAAAGGGACTCTTAATCATGGCATTTTTCTTCGCAAAAATACTTCACTCCATCTCCATGCCTTTGCTGATGCTGATTGGGCAGGGAACTTTGATGATAGAACATCTACGTTAGGATACATTGTCTTCCTTGGAGCTACTCCAATCAGTTGGAGTTCTAAAAAAATAAAAGACGGTTGCACGATCTACAACTGAAGCTGAATATCGTGCCATCGCCACTACCGCTACTGAACTCAATTGGGTCACAAATATGCTCAAGGAACTCAACATCAACTCTACAGTTATTACTACAATATATTGTGATAATATTGGAGCTACCTATTTATGTGCTAATTCAGTGTTCCATTCCCGCATGAAACACATAGCTATTGACTTCCACTTCGTGCGAGATCAAGTTGTCAGACATCAACTCCGTGTTTCTCACGTACATACAACTGATCAACTAGCAGACTCACTCATAAAGCCTCTCACCCGTAAACTTTTTTCATCTCATCAGTCCAAGATCGGTATCCTTGATGGAAGCTCAATCTTACGGGGGCATGATAAACAGATAAGATTTCCTCAAGGCAGTTGAGGAAATCTCTAAGTAGTTGAGAAAAATCCTCTATGCTAAATGTGTATAACCTCCCTGCTGAGTGTGTATAAATAGCTATCAAGAGCTCACTATCAAAATGAACTAGACAATTACATCTTATACATTTCATAGTTTCTTCTACAATTTGTATCTTTCTATATTCCTCGTTTAATTTTTATCAGTACTGACACTAACACTGAACTAAATTAATTCATCGCCTAGTCTAACACTGACAATGAGTGGTACCACCGCTTAGTTTGGCGATACCACCACTTGACATAGTCTGAAAGACTATGTTTGGACAGTACCACCACCTGATACAGTTTGGAAGATTGTGTTTGGGCAATACCACTGCCCAGACTGGTAGTGCCACCACCTGATCCTTTTATGGATGATCGAAAGGGCCTTCCACTTGGCCCAAAACATCCTCAACTTAAGCTCAATTGGCCCTTAATTGAATTGGTATTATTTCACCTAAAAACTGACTCGATCTAGATACATGATTACAACCATGAATCCTATGTTGTTCGGCATGTCATTGGTTCATTCGGTGCTTCGTCCAATCCTTCAGTGCATTGTCATCTCCTTCGGCATATTACCCAATTAGCATATTGACTCCCGTAACTTTCGATCTCCTTGGTGCAATGTCCGATCCTTCGGCCTGATGCCCGAACTCATGACACAAAGTCCTTTCAGCACGTCGACCATTCATCTGGCCTAACATCTAATCTTCTGACATGCTCCACTCCAGCCCAATGTCTAATTCTTCTTGCTTTAATTGAATTATCTTTCCTTGATCGAGGTTAGTCCTACGCCACTCAAACACACATTAGATCTTAACTTCATCAATTGATTTTATTATTAATATTTGAGATTCAATAATCTCTCTGTTTTTTATGATGATAATCAATTGATGACGGAGTTTAAACTAAACTCCCCCTATCAATATGTCATATTGAAAGAAGGTTTGAATTTCATAAAATGATAACCATTAAATTTCAGAAAATGATAACCATCGACTCACATCATTGCATGCATCATAAAATCATGAGTATTACATGTATCATTCCAAATCATAAATATTTCAAATTATTATGGCATCAAAATATCAAAGTATATTGCATCCTACTATATATGATTATCATAACTTTTCATTGTATGCATCTGTTAGGATCAAGAGCACTAAGAGGGGGCGATGAATTAGTGCAGCGAAAAACCTTCTACGATTAAAAAAAAACTACGTTCGTTCGATAAAAGTGATTTCAGTAAGAAAGCTGATTCGTAAATCACTTTAACTTTTGATTAAGCGAGATGCAGCAAATATATAAATGCAGTTTGCAGTTATGGTTCAAATCAGATAGTAGGCGCAAACTGAAATATGATATTCGTACGAAAAAACTGATTTACGTCTAAATGCTGATTCGTAAATCACTTGATTAAGCGAGATGCTGTTAAAGCAAGGATATAAAGGCAGTTTGCAGTTATGATAGAAATCAAAACGTAAACACAAACTGAAATATGATGATCGTACGATAAAACTGATTTACGTCTAAACGTCGATTCGGAAAGTGCAAAGCTTGAAACCCAATCGTATATGCGCAGAAAGCAGTAAGCTTTTGAGGAGGTTTACAGTAAAGATAATATGCTCAAAGTAAATGCAAACCGAGATTTAGAGTGGTTCGGTCAATCTTGACCTACATCCACTTTTGGCTTCCTCCACCGACGAGGTCACCAACGTCCACTAGAGGCCTTCCTTCAAACTTATCAAGACTCCCATCATGATTCCCATCATGATATATCTCTCTGAAGATGATGTCAAGGCTTGACATTCATTTTCAAATTTTACATTACAAGTTTGAATGATGATAATAGTAGCAATTCATCATATTGTAAGATATCAACATGTAAAACTGCGAAGTAAGAATTTTTGTTTGATATCTTGACATGAAACAAACAAGGCATAATGCAAATTATAGCAATCATAGCATAGCAATTCATATATCTCTTGGTGATGCAAGCATGACATTAATACTCATATATTTCTCCCCCTTTGTCATCAACAAAAAGAATGGTAATTGTGATACCAGGAGAACAATATAAGCGAATTTTGAGCATAAGTGTGATGCCTTTACTAGGTTCATGTCATTTTCAATAGTGAGTCAATTATGCAACCATGACATGGAGATATCAATTCTGTTTTTACCCCGCATCTCCACCATCTATTTGTGAGTTTACTTTAAATGAAGTTAAAATTGATGAGAGATTAAATCTTGCTTCATTTTCACAAAGATCAAGATATGTATTAGAAACGAATCCTTGTTAGTAAAAACACTATCATTCATATAATCAGGAATCATTTTATTAAATCTATTTTTTTAAAGAATATTCTTCACATAGGTGTATGAGAGATGTATTTCATATGTCAACAATGATGAGAATTAAACTCGTTATGACATATGCTTTATTAAGTACGGAAGAGGATAATGTATCGAGAAACTCCGATTTTTAAGAGAATCCGAAAACGAAATTAAGACTTTCATGCATTCGGACGAGACTGTGCTATTGATTTTCAAATATGATCATGAAGACAAAACATGCTTATCATCATGGAAATTTTTATATTCATACACATAATTTCTAACATGTAATTGTGTAAAATCATCATAGCAATTAAGTGAAATTGATCAATCAATCAATAAAGTCCGAAAAATAATTTCAACAAGTTTATGTATTCGGACACATCAACATTCCTAATTCTCTTCTTATGAAATCAAATTGTTCTTCACTCAGAGGTTTTGTAAAAATATCAGCTAGTTGATGTTTAGTGTTATGGCAATAATAATATCATGACAATGTCATGACTCATCAACTGCATTGGTATATCATTTTCTTAAATCATATTTATCATGGAAACCAAGGCACAAGGTTTTCAAAGTAGTTATAAAAACATTTAGTTTCAATGTAAAATCCGAT